>CAUYQU010013747.1:0-46704 GCA_963574635.1 Cheracebus regulus | reverse complement strand
GGCGGGCCCAGGCTGTGGCTGAAGGATCGCGGGGGTACTGGGCTGGGAAAGTCGTGGGAGAGCCCTCGGTGACCCCCAGTTCGCCTTCCTCCCCACTTCCTGCAGAAGGCGAAGGGTCATCAGTAGTTGTCCTTAAGTTGACGGGTCTTTCATCTCTCTCCGCCGGGACTCACCTGCCCTGGTCACACAGTCAGGGGCAGAGTGGGTTTGGGAATTCCGGCTGCCTGGCTCCAGTGCTCCTGGAGAGCCAGGGGCACCCCGACTCGCCCTGGGAGCTGGCTTTTTCCTCTGCTCCTGACTCAGAGTCACAAACTGGAGAATTTTATTTCTGGCTCCTCTGTGGGGCCTGAGTGTCAGGGAGGAAGAGCGGAGCCGCTTTTTTGAAGTCCCATCCCTCCCTCTCCTCTGGACTCACAGTTGCATTTCTGGCCTGGAAGACTCGGTCTTGCTGTGAAGAAATTGTCCACACCCCAGTGTGCCTGACCAATCTCACTGGGCCCATGTGGTGTCTCCCTGAGTGTTCATGACAACTCCCAGAGGCAGGGGAGGGGTGCGTCTGTTTTACACATGGGCAACGGAGGCTTTATGAGGCTACCAAGCTTTTTGTTGCAGGCTAGAGGCTCAGACTCAGTGGGAAGTTTTCATAGCAGCTCTGTGGGTAGAGCTGGATACCCGTAAGTAAAGTGGGTGGGGCCCACATTCACTGTCACATACGCCCCCAGTAACACACAGACAGCAAAGGTCTCAGGACACCATCCTGGAGGTCTAGACCTTGCCTCAGAATCCTTAACACTAAATTCCAGCCACAAGCTCTTTGCAACATCTCTTCCTTGACCTCTTGGCCTCCCTGGGATCTGTGGCTATGTCCTGCCCCACCTCCACCCATGTGGCTCTCGCCCTTCTCCTTTCCCTGCCCTCCAGAGGGGCTTCTGCGACTGCCCATCTTCAGCCCATCCACCCCTCCCTCTCGCCCTCCCTCCATCCTCCTCCAGCAGGGTAAATCTCAGAAGAAGGGCAGAACATTTCCCCCCCTGTACTCAGCTGCTTTCCTACTCCCCGCCACTATCTGGATGAACTTCAGCCTCCTTGGCTGGGCCCCACCTTGCCTTGTGTACCATCAGGAACCTCATGAGGTCCCCCAGCTCTAGCCCTGCGCCATCTCTGCAGTCTTTGCTGTTACCCGCGTGATCCATGTTGTCCTCTCCTGATATCTGCTGGCTACTCCCTCGTCCCTTGAGTCTCCCTGTAGTCCAGCCCCCAGTCTGGCAGCCAGACAGTCTTTGAAACCTGTAGTCATCTGAACCCTACTGCTTAAAACCTACAACTCTCAGAATAGAACCCAGGCCTCTTCCTGGTCTGACGAGGACCCCAGAGCTGTCCTCAGCACCCTGCTTTGGTGTCATCTCCCACCAGGCTGGCTCCTACCTCAGGACCTTAGCACCTGCTCTTCCCTCAGCCCTTCCCTCCCTCCTGTATCTTTTTTTTTTTTTTTTTGAGATAGAATCTTGCTCTGTCTCCCAGGCTGGAGTGCAGTGGCACAATCTCAGCTCACTGCAACTTCTGCCTTCCGGGTTCCAGTGTTTCTCCTGCCTCAGCCTCCCGAGTAGCTGGGATTACAGTGGCTGCCATCATGCCCAGCTAATTTTTGTATTTTTAGTAGACATGGGGTTTCACCATGTTGGCCGGGCTGGTCTTGAACTTCTGACCTCAGGTAATCTGCCTGCCTTGGCCTCCCAAAGTGCTGGGATTACAGGTGTGAGCCACCGTGCCTGGCTGGCAGTGAGGATCTTAAAGACATTCCTTCCTGTCCTCTGGTCCAGACAACACCCCTCCCTCCACTCCCCTGCAGTTTCTCAACAGAATCATTCAACAGCACGTTATAGCCAATGGGGAATGCTCAAGTGAATGTATTTGTATGTGTGGGTTGGGCCGTCCACTGGGGAGATGATCAGTCGCCTCCCACCACACACACTTCCTTTGCATTTCTGTGCAGAAGGGTCATTTGCATTATCATTAGCTTTTTCTACCTTTCTCAGTTTTCTATGGTCTTTCACAAGTTTCCCCACCCACCCCCCACACGCCTCATTAAAAAGATTCTGAAGCCTGGGTGTAGTGGCTCTTGCCTGTAATCTCAGCCCTTTGGGAGGCCGAGGCGGGTGGATCACTTGAGGTCAGGAGTTCGAGACCAGCCTGGCCAAAATAGTGAAACCCGTTCCTAATAAAAATACAAAAATTAGCCGGGCATGGTGGCACATACCTGTAGTCCCAGATACTCATTCAGGAGGCTGAGGTGGGAGGATCACTTGAGCCTGGGAGGTCGAGAGAGGTTGAGGCTGCAAGTAAGACTCCATCTAAAAAAAAAAAAGATCCTAAAGACAAAGTGTGTGTGTGTGTGTTTGCGCACTCGTGTGTGTGGGGGGGGGGTAGAGGCAGCATCTTCAAGGACAGGCCTCTGAGAAAGGTGTGAAGGTGTAATCCTCAGTCTTACTTTAACTAGAATAGCTTTTCTCTTAAAGGCTAAACTGAATTCTTTGTTGCTAGAACTTATAGAAAATTGCAAAACCAGTGCCAAGGGTTCCCTGTGGGTATTTCTCACTCAGCTTAACCTAACACGAACTTTTTTTTTTATTGGAGTTTTGCTCTTGTTGCCCAGGCTGGAGCACAATGGCATGATCTCAGCTCACCACAACCTCCGCCTCCCCGGTTCAAGCGATTCTCCTGCCTCAGCCTCCCAAGTAGCTGGGATTACAGGCATGCGCCACCACGCCCAGCTAATTTTGAATTTTTACTAGAGTCAGGATTTCTCCATGTTGGTCAGGCTGGTCTTGAACTCCCCACTTCAGGTGATCCACCTGCCTCAACCTCCCACAGTGCTGGGATTACAGGCGTGAGCCACTGCACCCGGCCCCTAACGTGAACGCTTACAGAAGCTAATACAAAGATCAAAAGGAGTACATTTACATTAGTACGGAGTTAGCAACTAACTCCCGACCTTTCTTGAATTTCACCAAATTGTGCACTAAATGCTCTTTTCCTGTCTAGGCCCCTACTCTGCCCCTTAAAGCCAACTTTATTCAGGCTCATTGAGATACGTACAGGGACTCACAGTAGGAGGGAGATATTGAGCTCAGCTCCAAACACAGCTTGGACAACTGAGGATTGAGAGCCAAGGGCAGGGTCGGGGTCACATGATGGAGAACAACAAAGGGAAAACAGCAGGGGGAAGGGCCATTCTAGCTCAAGCCGCCTAACAGAATTGTTGCTGAAAGCTGGCCATGGTGACCAGACAGCACCCGGAGGGTGGCAGGGGCTGGGGAGTTTGGCCAGTTAGTGAGGGTGACCAGATGACTGAGGGTGGAGTGTTCTGGCTAAATTGACTTAGTAGAATCCTTGCTAAAATTGGACGTTGCAGGCTGGGTGCAATGGCTCATGCCTGTAGTCCCCGAAGTTTGGAAGGCCGAGGCAGGCAGATCACCTGAGGTCAGGAGTTCGAGACCAGCCTGGCCAACATGGTGAAACCCCGTCTCCACTAAAAATACAAAAATTAGCCAGGCATTGTGGTGGGTGCCTGTAATCCCAGCTACTCAGGAGGCTGAGGCAGGAGAATTGCTTGAACCCGGGAGGTCGAGGTTGCAGTGAGCCGAGATTGTACCACCGCACTCCAGCCAGGGCAACAGAAGGAGACTCCATCTCAGGAAAAAAAAAAAAAAAACAACTGGACAATGCAGAGATGAACATAGGAACCCACACATCAGGCTTGGTTGAGAGAGTTCAGGGGAGCCTGAGGTGAGTCTCGTTAAGGAGAGAACCTTGTCAGCTGCCCTCATGGTGGGGCTGGAGTCTTCTCTCCCACGAAGTCCGGACGTCAAAGCTAAGAGGACACCAGGATGGGGATTGGACTGGGCTCCTGGGTACCCTGATGCCGAGTGGAAAAATGGTAGAAGTTGAGGTTTTGTAATATGCCGTTTACCAAGGCGGCACTTGCAAGGCTCTTAAACACCATATTCCCAGAACATTGACAGCCCGATGCTGCCCTTACCATCATTCCACCGTGGCCTGGTCACAGACCAGCAGCTAGAGCCTGTCTCAGCCGGTGGAAACACTGTGTGTTTCCCTGTGTTTAGGCCCCATGGGTTTGCACAGCTGGTAATGATAGGTTTGGGGATCTGGGATGTGTCATCCTGGAGTGCTGGAGCCTTGGGCGGAGCTGGAAAGTAGAGCTGCAGGAACGGAGTAGGGAGACAGGGAGGCCCTGGCAGGGAGGCCCCGGCAGGGAGGCAAGGAGACATTAGTTTGTCTTTTTGCAAGTGAAGTCCCCCTGTGGGAGTTTCTAGAGCAATGCAGGTGTCAGTAAAGCATCTTTCCCACATTCTGGATTCCTGGCAGGCCTTACCCTCCCTGGTGTCCCTTACCCGACTGTGGTGGCCACCTGCACTCCGTCCTGCCAGCATCCTCAGGTCTGAATGCTGTGTTCCAGGAGCCATCACCACTCAAGATGAAAACTGCCATGCTCTCCAGATGCAGTCCAGAGGACAGGACGGGGCAACCTGGGCTAGGTATGGGGGTGCTCCTTGAGGCCACTTGGAGAAGAGCTTTCTCCTTCAAGGACCCTGGTGTCCCCAGGGGCTGACAACGGTACACCGATTCAGCTCCAGAGCTTACTGGGGCTGGGGCCGGGGTCAGAAAGCACAGGAGCCCAGGAAGGAGAATCTTGGAGCTGCCGTGTCCAGGTACAATCACTGCCCACCCTCACCCAGAACTGCTGTTCCTGAAGGATTTTACACACTTTGCTGATGGGGATGAGTCAAGTGGGGACAAGCAGTCCTCATGACCCGAACAGAGGGGCTGCTGTCGGGCGCCCCTGATGACCAGCTGTGGGGCCTTGACTGAGGCATGCTCTCCTCTGAATCTCAGTTTCCTCCTCTGTGGAACAGAATTAATGATGCAACACCCAGGAGCAAATCATATCCTTGTGTGAGGGCCTGGCACATACAACGTGTTTAGAACTATGTATTCATCATATATTCCATGTACAGATGGATATCCAGGTATTTTGTAAAAAGTTATTTATTGCAATTTACTATATAATACCTTACTCCTTCCTTTTGAGCAGTTGCTACAGAAAGCAAGTTCTGGTTTGCAGCGGGCTTTCACCTTGGGCCGCTGCTCAGTGTGCTATGTGTTTGGTTAGGCTCTCCAGCATCTTGGAGGGAGGCTGAAGATCTTGGGCTGCGGGGCCCTGGCAGGTCTGACATAGCCTGTGCCCTGTGACTGTGTGCCAAGATGCTGAAGCCTGTTCCTGGCTTAGCAGTTTGGAAAGAGTTGGTGCCACCACCTGTTCTTTCTCCTCCAGAATCAGGCCGGAGGGTGGGGGCCAGCGGGAGCAGGTATGAGACCATCCGCTGGAGCAACAGGAAGCTGCCATTGATGCTTCTCCTGTAATATGTCACAAGCTGGTGGCTGAAAGTTGCAAAGAGAGGAGAGTGTGTCCAGCCATCTGGGGTGAGGCACGGGCACCTTTGTGTCCCTAGGTAGCAAAGGAGGACTGTGTTACTGGCGTGGGCAGCCACTTGGATATTTAAAAACCCAATAAATAAAGCTTGGAATTAAAGTGTTTCTTATTTAAAAACCCAATAAATAAAGCCTGTATTTGAAGTGTTTCTGCTTTCTGCATTTTTCTAGGTGCCAGGGGGAAATCCACACTACTCACACCTCAAATGAAGACACCTTTTCTTTGGTGAAGTTTTTTGTTTTTTTTTTTGAGATGGAGTCTCACTCTGTTGCCCAGGCTGGAGCGCAATGGCCCGATCTCAGCTCACTGCAACTTCTGTCTCCCAGGTTCAAGTGATTCTCCTGCCTCAGCCTCCCAAGTAGCTGAGATTACAGGTGTGTGCCACCACATCCAGCTAATTTTTGTATTTTTAGTAGAGACGGGGTTTCACCATGTTGGCCAGACTGGTCTCAAACTCCTGACCTCAAGTGATCTGCCCGCCTCGGCCTCCCAAAGGGCTGGGATTACAGTCATGAGCCACCACGCCTGGCCTTGCTGAGGCTTTTGAATGCTAAAGTTGCCATGGGCTCAGGCCATTTAGGAGTGAGTTCCATGGTAATACATGGCTGACACCTTCTGGGGCAGGGCAGGGGGCCACCCTGCAGGGCAGGACTTGGGGTTGACCCTGGACATGCACAGTTCTCACTCCTCTCAGTGTTTTAGGAGTCACGAAATAGCCATTCTCTGGGAGGTGTGTGAGTTTTGGGTGAAAAGACCTGGATTTGGATAATTAAATGAAACTGCCTAGAGAAAGTACCTGGAACATAATGGGTGCTTATAAAACAAAGGAAATTCCTTCCCCCGTCCCCTTGTTTTTGTTTATTATACATTTTCATCACAACAAAAGGAAAAAAGGAGATGATTTGCCCAGAGTTCCACCACATGCTCTGTCCCTTCCATGTGTGCAGAAACAGTTTTGACCAGGTGGCAATTGCAGCTTTCGTGATTCTGCCTTCATTCTCTGCAGTGTTTTCCCATGTTGCCACATAACACTCTTGCTTATTTTAACAGCCATATGATATTTTGTGCATCAGCTCTTCAGGAGCAAAAGAGCAATTAGTGAGATGAAGGCATTTTTCCTAGACCACAAGTCTGTTTTTATTTGTGGGATTTTTCCCGGCACAGCCAAGGCCAGATCAAGACATCTAGAATGAGGAACCTGGAGCTGTCTTCTTGGGAACAGATGAGAAGCACAGCATTTCCCCAGTCCTGAGAAACATCCCCGGGCCTGGCCTCTTGCACCAGACACTGCGTGGGAAGTCACCCACCATGCAGGCACATAGTCACCGATTGGCAGCCCCATAAGGCTGACCCTGTGGGAGTGAGGTGCAGGCTCCCTACCATATTTTTTGGTTTTTTTTTTTTGAGACAAAGTCTCACTCTGTCAACTATGCTGGAGTGCAGTGGTGAGATCTTGGCTCACCGCAACCTCTACCTCCTGTGTCCAAGTGATTCTCCTGCCTCAGCCTCCCGAGTAGCTGGGACCACAGGTGCGTGTCACCACGCCTGGCTAAGTTTCTGTATTTTTAGTAGAGGCAGGGTTTCTCAATGTTAGCTAAGATGGTCTCAATCTCCTGACCTCGTGATCCACCCTCCTCGGCCTCCCAAAGTGCTGGAATTAGAGGTGTGAGCCACCAGGCCCGGCCCATACTGCTGGTTCTTGCCCAAAACAAGTCTCAAGAGCACACCAGAAACTCAGACCCACAGGAGATCCTCAGCTTGACAGACCTGTGCTCTAGGTGTGTAAGAACAAGAGGTCTAGGCCAGGTGCCATGACTCATGCCTGTAATCTCAGCTGCCAACATGCTGAAACCCTGTCTCTACTAAAAATACAAAAATTAACCGGGTGTGGTGGTGCGCACTTGTAATCCCAGCTACTCTGGAGGCTGAGGCAGGAGAATCATTTGAACCCGAGAGGCAGATTGCTGTGAGCCGAGATCTCACCACTGCACTCCAGCCTGGTTGACAGAATGAGACTCCATGTCAAGGGGGAGAAAAAAAAAAGGACAAAAGAACAAGGGGTCTGGAGGGTCTTTGGTCCATGTGCTCTGGGTGGTTTGTGGTGTCCTGAGTTTGCAGGAGTTTCTCCATCCCTCTGTGAGATAGGCATGTGGGAGTGTAAAAATCAGCCACTGTTCACTGTGCATTGAGAGCATCCCAGGTGGAGAGGGGTCTGTGGGTCAGGGCTCAGGGAGAGAGAGGCATCCATCAAAGAAGGAGAAAAGCGATCAATTGCTGGTTTCTATCCATGTCTATCTCCTGTCAGGGGCTACAAGGGCAGAGAGTAGAGATGCACCAGCAAAGAACTGGCTGGGACCCAGGAAGGACTGGGTGGAAACAATCCCATGGCCATAGGAGAACATTTATTAAAAGCAAAAAGGTTGCAATATGTTGCAGGATGAGAAAAACACACCTAAAACAACAGGCATGGTAGAGTCTGATTATAAAATAAAAAGCACATGTAAATACTGTAGTAGTAGAATGGTACCAGCTGGCACGAACAGAGCATCGAGCGGGAGCTGGGCCGTGCGTGCTTTTGTGTCCCGTGGAATCCTCTGGCAATGCCGAAGCAGGCCCCGCTAGAAGATCTCCACTTTACAGCAGAGGGTCACGAGGCCCCTTGCTCAGGGATTACAGGCACCCACCACCATACCCGGCTAATTTTTGAATTTTTTCTTTTAGAGATGAGGTTTCACCCTGGTGGTCAGGCTGGTCTTGATCTCCTGACCTCAAATGATCCATCTGCCTTGGCCTCCCAAAGCGCTGGGATTACAGGCATGAGTCATCGCTCCAGGCCTTCATTGCATTTCTTTTAATTTCATAAGTAACATATAATGCATTCTCTTTACATACGTATATATTCTTATATATGCATATATTTTATGTATGTATATATGTATCTATATATATTTACATATGTAGATATACAGAGTAAGAGCTAAGATTTGAGTTTCTCATCTCCTCCACATTCTATCAGTTCCCTCTCAGAGGGAACCATGGGGGTATTTGTGCCTCTGGGCATTTCCCCAGAGTCCAGATGCTTGGTGAGGTGGTGGGAGTGTGGATGAATGGACGCAGGGACACCTACGAGGCTCCAGGCTCGGAGACCAGGAGGGACAGCGCCGGCCCCCTCTGAGAGCTGCTGCTTCATGCCCTGCTCCTGCCTGGCTGCCACAGCGCTCAACGTAGGAGTCTCCCCAGGGCCCATTCGCCTTTCTCACTTATCACAAATGTGCCCCACGGGCTTGCCTTCTACAGGTAACAGCAGGACATTTATCTCCCCTGTGTCTCTGTTCCTTTGGCTGAACATGCCACAGTAGTTCAGTACTTTAACCCTACAGGTTTGTGACAAGAATTAGATAAGTAGCCCAGGCACAGTGGCTCACGCCTGTAATCCCAGCACTTTGGGAGGTCGAGGCAGGCAGATCACTTGAGGTCAGGAGTTCGAGACCAGCCTGGCCAACATGGTGAAACCCTATCTCTACTAAACATATCAAAATTAGCTGGGCGTGGTGGTACACACCTGTAATCCCAGTTACTCAGGAGGCTGAGGCAGGAGAATTGCTTGAACCTGGGAAGCAGAGGTTGTAGTGAGCCAAGATTGTACCACCGCACTCCAGCCTGGGTGGCAGAGTGAGACTCAGACTCAAAAAAAAAAAAAAGAATTAGACAGGTAGCCATGTTAGGTACTCAGTGCCTAGCTAGTGGAGAGGACGAGGGACCCCATCACACACACACACACACACCACACAAACCCCACAACACAACACACTACACACTACACATTGCATACACACACCCATATCACACACAACACACAACATACTACATACACCACAAACACACATCACATACATACCACACCACACACAAACCACAAAACATACCATACTCACACATCACATCCCACACACAACACATACACACAACACACATATACCACAAAGCACATTAACACACCACATCCATCAGATACACCACGCACAGCCTACTGCACATGCACACACCACACATACATGCCACACACTGCGCACACACACACACGCGCGCGGCACACACGCGGCACAAACGCGCACATGCACGTGCAGCCTCTGCACAAAGACCTCTTTAACCAAGTGGGTATTTCCCACTCCACCCTCTCTAAGCATGGAGGAAAGTGCTCACACCTAAAAAGGGTTTCCTTGCTGTGAAGGAGCAAAGTTCCTGCTGCCCCAGCACTCTAGAAAGTCTGGCAGAGGTAATGGCTCTGGGCAGAGGTGTCAGGAAAAATAAACAGCATGTCCCTCTGGCCTGCGGGACCCTCTGGGAGCCCGCAGCCCCCAGCCCTCGTTGCCATGGAGAGCGGCCTGCGCACACAGGCCGGCGCCCCTCGCCCCCCTGCTGGCTTCGCAGGCGGCTTTGTCGGGGCTCAGCGCGTCCCTGCAGCTGCGGGGAGAGGAGGAGACGGGGCGGCTGCCTGCGGGTGCCGCGGATCGTCGGGGCGGGCCAGGGAGGCGGGACCGCTCCGCAGAACCACAGGGCTTCAGTCTTGGGCTGATGAGCGCGGGAAGCCCAACCCGGTCCCCCAGGTCGCCAGGGAGACCCCAGCCTCCTGCGGCGCGCTGTGACCGACCGCCCTGGGGCGCCTCTGGAAGTGGCTCGGCAAGCACCGAGTTTGCCTGTGCTGGGCTGTGGGAGCCTCTGCATTCCTGTTCGCTTTGTAAATGACTTTCGCCCCCAGAGGAAGGCGGTGAGTAGGTTACATGGGAAAAGCTGGAGATTTTCGCTTGTTTCAGGTGGCTTTGAGATCCTATGTGGGGTCATTTTCCTGGGTGTCCGGGACTGAGCAGGGCTTCTCCAGGGGGCGGGCTGGCGGGACCCTTCTGCAGAAGGAGGAGGTGACTGTCTGGTGTGTGGTTTGATGAAGTGTTTCTTTTCTTTTTTTCTTTGAAACGGGGGTCTTGCTCTGTCGCCCAGGCTGGAGTGCAGTGGCGGGATCTCAGCTCACCCGCCTCCCGGGTTCAAGCGATTCTTCTGCCTCAGCCTCCCGAGTAGCTGGGATTACAGGCGTGTACCACCACGCCTGGCTAATTTTTGTATTTTTACATAGAGACGGGGTTTCACCACCTTGGCCACACTGGTCTTGAACTCCTGACCTCGTGATCTGCCTGCCTCGCCTCCCAAAGTGTTGGGATTACAGGCTGAGCCACCGCTCCCGGCCGGATGAGTGGTTTTAATTAGCTCTCTGTCCCCTCCTGAGCACAGCCCAGTCTAGACTGAGCTGAAGAAGACCACCTTGGCAGTCTTCGAGGTGGGTCCTGGGGCCCCTGGCTCTGGAACTGGTTTCTCCAGGATACCTACTGAATGATAAGGGCTTTAGGCTGGACTGTGACGAGATCTGTTTTATTTCTGGATTTCTCCACCCTTGCCCATTCTTCCCATTTCTTTTCAAATGAATGGGAAAGGAAAATAGTCTGTTGGAAAAAAGGAACACATGCCATTGCCTAGGTGGTTGCCATGGCAATGGGACCCCTTGTCAGATGCCGGGATTGTCTTTTCTTTTTGTTGCCTTACTCTTGCCACTCGGCATTTCCCCTAAGTGTCACCTCTTGTAAGGGAGAAAATAAAAGCAGGGTGAAAGAAGAGGGTGCTTTGGTGCTGCTAGGCGGAAGTTTGACGTTCATTAAGACAGCCAAGTCTTGGGATAGACAGAAGCAGAAAAAGGCAGAAGTCTGGCTGTGCCCCTTCTGTGGTTCGTGCCTCTGGTCTTTGGGGATCCAGGTTGTCCCGGCTCTTTGACTGCATATTTCCTATGCCCTGTGTCTGTGAATTAGGACAGTTAGAATGTTGTCATTTTCTGGGATGGCTGGGAAATACAGGTATCATTGCCTAAAATCAATTTGAAGTGTAAACAATGAGTGTGTGTTTTGCATCTGTGTATGCGTGTGCACAGGATTTAATGTTGTGAACTATTAGGATGACAGCAAACCCCAGCACCAGTGAGGCTGACCCTCTTTTTCATACTGTGCAGAAAAGTTAAAACATTTCTCAGCAGCAGGGAAACCTGGCTGCATTCTGGCCGCTGCCCATGGCTCTTCGTCCCAGGCCCTTGTATTGGGGCAGCGGGTGGTCAGCTGAAGGCCAGCTGGCTTTGGACACAACGCCTTATCTGTGTTGTGCCCAGGGTCCCAACTCACTCGCTGAGAGTCAGCGGCTCACACCATCTGTTCTGGGGTTGGGCTGTGTCCCAAGTGCCCCTCCTCATCCTCAGACCTCAGGACTCACTGGGCAGAGATTGGGCTGGGGCTGGAGGCCTCAATTTCCTTATCTGCAAAATGAGGGTTATGACAGCTCATCCCTTGGGCCTTTGGTGGAGTCCTAGAGGACTGAAGGCTTCTCCAAGCCCATCATGGTCCTAGCTTTGCTCTGGACACCCCAGACAGTGGGTCACAGGTGATCTGGGGGAGATCAGAGCAGGACACATCCTCCTGTCACCATGGAGCACATGTGCTGAGGGACTGGTGCCTGGAAAGGGGAACAAGTGTGGAAGGAAATCTGGCCCCATCCTGTGGATCAGTGCCTCAGTTTCCCTATTTGTAAATGGGGTCGTGTGTCACCCATTGGCGGCTTGCTGTTGCGAGAAAGATCCAAGGACTGCATTTTCGCTGTATGTGATCCGTATGGAAACTTCTCATCTTCGACAACATGTGGCAAGCGCCTGCCAGTCCACTCCGGCTGTGGGGGAGATGGGGCCCGTTTCCGCTGTGCTCATCACTGTGTTCGTCATTCCTGTGTGCTCCTTCCCAAGCTCATGAGCACCAGAGCTGACTCAGTCTGCAGCGTCAGGTCAGCCTTGGGGTGACCCCATTCTCCATGACATCCCAAGGAGGGGGTGCCCAGGGAGCTGTGTGTGAGACCCTCAGGGACAGGATGGGTTTGGGGGGTAGGCATGGCTCCGCAGTCTCAGGTTGCCCAGGGCCACCAGGCATCGGCTCTCAGCCCTGACTATATCTGTGTGGACCAACAAGGGGTGGGGTGCTCGTGTGTGCAGAAATGGAGAAAGACTCAGGCTTTCTCCACAGCACCCCTGTCCACGTGTGCCGGTGAGGGGTGGGGCTTCCTCCTCCCACCATGACCCGCTGAGGCGCTCTCTCTGTCCTGCTGCCCAAGGAGCCCTGTGCCCACCGGCAGGGACTCAACTAACCAACCAACTAACCAACAGCTGATCAGCTAACCAACCAATTAATTAATCAGCCTCCTCCTCCTCCCTGTTTTCTCCTTTTCCTCCTACCCCCCTTTCCTCACTCCCTTCTTCCCTCCCTTCTTTCCTTCCTTGTTCTTTTTCTCCTCCCTTCCTCTGCTCACCTGTCATTCCAGGAAGGATCTGGTTCAGCATAGAATGCAAAGGAAAAGAAGAAGTAGATGAATAAAAAGTAAAAGCAGGTTGAATTTGCCAGACAGAACTTGTCATGGGGATGGCAAAGTCCCAGGACACTGGGAGGCTCCGGCCCCATGCGGCTTGGCGGTCCCTGCTCACAGAGGCCAGGACTCTTCCGTGCAGATTCTGGACTTGGACCAACACTCCCGGGTCCCTGACTGAGGGTGGGGAAAGAAGGGGACATGAGGGGTTCATTCAAGGCTGGCAAATGTAGCCCAAGTCCCTTCCAACCCCTGATAAGGTCCTCACGAGCTGTGGAGGCTATGGTGGTCTGTGGCTAGGGCACCTGGTGACATTTGGTCTAAATAATTAAATCCAGGGCAGGGCGCGGTGGCTCATGCCTGTAATCCCAGCACTTTGGGAGGCCAAGGCGGGCAGATCACGAGGTCAGGAGATCAAGACCATCCTGACCAACTTGGTGAAACCCTGTCTCTACTAAAATACAAAAAGAATTAGCCAGGCATGGTGGCGCGCTCTTGTAGTCCCAGCTATGCAGGAGTCTGAGGCAGGGGAATCGCTTGAACCCAGGCGATGGAGGAGGCCGTGAGCCGAGACTGCGCCACTGCACTCCAGCCTGGGTGACAGAGCAAGACTCGGTCTCAAAAAAAAAAAAAAAGAATTAAATCCAGATGCAAATGAGTCCACCTAGGAGGGATCTGTGGATGACAGCCCCTAAGTGACCTGGTGATGGCTCAGGGACAGACTGCTGCCCTCCCTGCCTGGGCAGCTGGAAATGGAGCAAGGGCCCTTGTTGTGCCACATCCCCTGCGTGCTGACGAGGAGAAGGGCAGCAGATGCAGCCCCGTCCAGCGCTGGAGATTCACTTGTCCCCGAGATCTGGCTGCCCCCGGCCTGCCTGGGCCCTGAGGAGAATGAGGAGATGCGAGGGGTGCCTAGGAGAAAGGCCGTAGAGGTGGAGGCAGCCCTGCAGGCTGAGGGTTGTAGCCAGGGGCTGCCGAGACACCAGGCTGCTCTGTCTTGTGTGTTCGTAAGGGAATTCCAGCAGGCCTTTTAGAAATTCAGCTGTGGGGCTTTTAGAAGGAAAATGGTATATAGCATACTAATATGTGCTTGTTGAATAAATGCATGAAGAAGGCCTTTTATTTTTCTGATAACTGATATCCAGTAATTCTAAGTATTCCTGCTTGTCTTATCTGGGTAAATTATTTTGCTTCTCAGAATATGCCAGCTAGACACAATCTATAAGGTAGAATTTTTCATTGAAATTGTAACTTCCTAAAATAAAGTCATGTAGCCGAGCAGGATGGCTCATGTCTGTAATCCCAGCACTTTGAGAGGCCAAGGTGGGCGGATGGCTTGAGCCCAGGAATTCAAGACCAGCCTGGGCAACATGGTGAAACCCTTCTCTACCAAAAAATACAAAAATAAGCCAGGCGTGGTGATGTGCACCTGTAGTCCCAGCTACTCGGGAAACTGAGGTGGGAGGATGGCTTGAGCCCAGAGGTTGAGGCTGCAGTGAGCCGTGACAGTGCCACTGCACTCCAGCCTGGGTGACAAGTGAGACCCTGTCTCAAACAAATTAATTAATTAAAGTTGTGTAGATTTTGCCAGATATGGGGTTGTGTCTGATCACTGTCATGTTCTTGGTCCTTGAAACATCAGTGCCTGAAGGATTCAGGTAGCTGAAGAGGTGGTAAACTGAATGAACAAACCTGCTGGCCTTTGACCATGCAAAGTAGGTGCAAAGTAGGCTTAGTGGGGATCCCAGTCAGTAGATCCTGACTTTACAGCTGCGGAGAGGATGCTTCTGTCCCCTAGTTCCAGGGCAGACAAAATCTGAGGGTCTAAGATCTTCAGTGGCAAAAGGGGCATCTGGCTCTTTGACCCTCTCCCTGATCTTCTTTTTAAACAAGTTCCAAAAAATTTTGTCTGCAAAAAAAAACTATGCTGCATAAGGAATAATTCATCGCCGTAATTCGTCCATTAGTGACCACCCTTGGCTCCTCCAGGGCTTCTTAACATCCCTGGTTTCCAGCTCATGTGCGTCGGTGAAGGGGGTGACCAGACCACAACTCTGTTTATTTTCAAGTATGCAAAGGAGATATACACATATTGTTGTTGAAAATCAAAATGTTTTAAAGCTGAAGCTCCCTCACCCCCGATCTATCTGCTACCCTTGAATGCGACGGCCCTCCTTAACGTTGTAAAGGTTGAGCAAGTGTGGCTCAAACCTCTCCCTCCTTCCCTCTCTCCCTCCTTCCCTTCTTTCTCTTTTTCCTTCTTTCCTTTTTTCTTTCCTTCCCTTTCCCCCTCCTTCCTTCTTTCCTTTTTCTTGTCCTTTCAGAGAGTGCTGCTGTGATCACCCTTAGGTGCCTCCAATTCGAACCTTTCTGGTTCCTTCCTCCCCCCAGGTCCTCTAGCTCGGCATCTGCCCTTAAAGGAAACCTACAAAAACATGTGCTGTTGAATTCTGAATAGTCTTTGGTTGATCAGGAGCTTAGACTAAAGGACTGAATAGTAAAGGGTGGATCCGAGTGATTGTGAGAATCCTGCTTGGCAGAATGTGGTGTCTGGATTGGACATGGAGCGCAGAGGAAGGGAGCCCGCACCTCCTGGGGCCTATGAGCACTTCTGTTTGACGCTGTGCAGCTGCCCCATAACAATGCTGGAATTATCCTTTATTCAGGGCCTGTTTGAGTGGGGGCGTGGCCACCCCTTTATTGCCTTATTTTTTAATGTATATCATTCTCTATTTACACATTGATAATTTTTTCCTACAGAGTAAAAAAAGAAACGCATCAGATGCAGCACTTTGGTGTAAGTGTAGGCACATCAGGGCTCTTTGTTAAGAATAAGAAACAATCGCTGCCACTTCAGGCTCTAATGGTATCCTAGCCAACTGCCAGAGCCACTCTGTAATTACGCCTCCTGAGTGGAAAGCTCTCAAAATGCCACTTGGTCTAAGAGTTTGAAGCTCCACTTTGGCTAAGATGACTAAAGCATCACATATTTTTAAAGCAACTTTAAAGAAAATAGGTACCGTGAGTGATCACTAGCCAGCTCCTTGATGCTCACACAGTAGCATTTTACACGCATTTTCCCAGGGAGCCCCCAGGAACTAGGTGTCCAGGGATATTTTCCCCGTGTTGGGGAGAAGGGGCTCACACAATGTCACCTGCACACAGGCCTCACAGTTCCAGCTCTGGGCTTGTCCACCCTCCCAGCTGCCTGCCCAGGAGGAAGGCAGGTCAAGTTAAGGGCAGTGTCAAGGTTTAGGAAATATTGTCTGTCTTTGGACCAAATGTCATTTCAGTTTAAAGCAACCTAGAAAATGTTTTGCAAAAAATGTGTTTTCAGAAAGCAGAATTACACTCAGTATCCCTTCTCTTTTGGTTTCTCAACCACATCTTTCCTTAGAGAGATTTAGGGCAGCTAAGTAGAAATTAAATGTTCCATATGTAAACAGGCATGGAGACAGCTGGCTTTCGTCGGGCAAGAGTTCCCGGCTGGGAATCTCCAGTGAGCAATGAGAAGCTCCCACTCTCTTATTTTTAAACAGGTCAGCTTTCCTCCCAATTGCAAATATCATAAATGTTCTCTGTAGAAATTTATATGTTACTGAGAAGCATCAAGAAGCAGACGAGAATTCCCGGAAGCTTACCACTCAGAGACAGCCACTGGAGTCGGAGCTTCCATTTCCTTGGGTCTTGTCTATTGTTAGGTCGCATGTTCAGTAGGATTTGTCCTGGAGCCTGAACGCTGACAAAGGTGCACCACCGCCTGCCCCATGCAAAGCCCCACGGGAATGTCTACTCTGGTCCCACCCACTTCCTGCCCTGGCCAGTGTGCTATTTTTGTGGCTTTCCCCTGTCTCATCAAAAGAATGAGAGTAACTCAACATGGATACTTTGTCCAGTCCTTGGGTCTCAAGGGTTCTGGGCAGATCCAGGACCTGTGGTTCTCGGTTCCCAAAGGCAGGCAGGTGATTGGAGAAGCAGCCAGGCTCTCAGCCCTGGGCCCACATAGCCCAAATGACTGGCCATGACCCTAATAAATGAACAGAAGGGCAGGGGCCAGGGTCACCTTGCACAGGGGAGCGGCAGCCAGGAGGGTCTCCTCAGGCCAGAGCCGCTCCTTCCTCAGGGACCATCTCCCCAGCCTGCTGAATATTCTTGTATCCTGTGGCTGCTCAGCAAATGGTTGTGGACTGACTGACTGATGGCATTTTGGTCTCTCTGAACTTCAGTGTCCTGGTCATTGAATAGGACTCTTACTTCCAAGCTCGTTACTCCCCTGAGCTCCTGGCTCTCTGGTTCCCCTTTGTCCTGCACCTTGGGCTAAGATGCAGCCGAGACGGCTAGTGTCCTAGAGACCATCCGCCTTGGCCGCATCTTGTTAGGGTTTCAATGCTGTGGCCTTGACAGTTACTCCACTCTCTGAACCATAGCTTTGCCTTCTGGAAAAGGAGAGATGAGAGGATGCTTGGGGGCTGCAGCTTCGTCGCCTGCACTCATGGAACTCACAGTCTTCCTGGAGAGTGATGGCGATATGGGGTCTATGTGTCCGAGAGCCAAATGCAGCTGGCGTGGCCAGGTGGCCAAGGAGCAGAGGGAACGACGTGAGAGGCAGGGTGCATGGGAGTAGGGATAGTGTTCCCAACCACTGGCGAGGCCGGGAATGAGGCCGGGAGGCTGCAAGGGCCAGGGTCCAGCCCGGCCAACTCTGAGATGACGCTGCGGATTCCAGCGTTACTGTAAGTCACTCATCGGCTCACTGCTTCTCCTAAGAGCCAAGGGATGCCACTAGCTGGTTTTTAAGTTAAACTTTTTATTTTGAAATGACTGTACAGACACATGCAGTTATAAGAGATAGTGCAGAGATACTGTGGGCCTTTACCCAGGCTTCCCCGGTGGTAATGGCTTGCAAAACGATACAGAACCCTATCACAGCTCAGACATTGACATTGGTGCAATTCGAGACACGGAGCAGCCCCAGCACAGGGAGCCTCCTGTGCCCCCTTCCTGTCCACACCTGCTCCCTGCCTGCCCCTGACAGCAGCCAGTCTGTTCTCTGTTTCTACAGTTTTGTCATTTTGAGAATTTTACATAAATGGAATCACATGCACGTAACCTTTTGAAATTATCTTTTTCCACCAGCATAATCCCTTGGAATTCGTCTGAGGGAATTCATCCAGGTGAATCATGACACATCCAGGCTGCTCTGCTTGTCCACAGTGTTTCCTTGCTACTACTGAGTGCTGTTGTGTGGCATGGATGTACTGCAGTTAATGTTTAAATGGCAACATAGTTTCCATTTCCGTGTCTGCATGTTCATTGCCAGTATACACAAATTCAAGTGATTTTTATAACTTGATTTTGTATCCCTGACCTTGCTGAATTCACATATTAGGGAGTTTTTTCTTTTCTTTTCTTTTCTTTTTTAGACCGAGTTTTGCTCTTGTTGCCTGGACTGGAGTGCAATGGCACAATCTCAGCTCATTGCAACCTCCGCCTCCCAGGTTCAAGTGAGTCTCCTGCCTCAGCCTCCAAGTAGCTGGGATTACAGGCACACACCACTGCGCCCAGCTAATTTTTTGTTTGTATTTTTAGTAGAGATAGGGTTTCACTATGTTGGCCAGGCTGGTCTCGAACTCCTGACCTCAGGTAATCTGCCTGTCTCAGCCTGTCAAAGTGCTGAGATTACAGGCATGAGCAACCGCACCTGACCTCTTTGTGTGTGTGTGTGTGTGTGTGTGTGTGTGTGTGTGTGTGTGTGTGTGTGTGTGTCTTGGCATTTTCTTTGTAGACAATCATGTCATCTGCAAACATGGACAATTTTATTTCTTTCTTTTTGCTCCGCATGCATTTTAGCTCTTGTTCTTCCTTTATTGCACTGGGTAGAACCTTCTCCTCCGCTATGTTGAATAAGAGTGGTGAGGGCAGGCAACCTTGTCTTGTTCTCACTTTGGGGGATTATTATGGGCTGAACTGTCTCCCTACAAAATACACATTGAAGCCCTGATCCCCAGTACCTCCGAATGTGACCGTGTCGGAGACAGGGCCTTTAAAGAAGTGACTCAGTTAAAATGAGGTGCTGAGAGTGGGTGCTGATGTGTTGTGACTGTTGTCCAATAAGAAGCAGTGAGGACTCACAGAGGGACAACCACGTGAGGACACGGGTAGATGATGGCTGCCTGCAAGCCAGGAGAGAGGCCTCAGGAGAAACCAACCCTGCCGACACCTTGATCTCAGAGTTCGAGCCTCTAGGAAAGTAAATTTTTGACCTTTCAGCCACCTAGATAATAGGACTTTGTTATAGCAACCACGATAAACTAAGACACTGTCCTCCAGAGCTCCACAGGGCACTCTGTTCTGAATTCAGAAACTAGTTCTCCCCATCCTTGAACTTCATCTAACAGAGTCTTTTGTGTCTGGCTTCTTTTGGGATCCATCCATATAGTCTTGCTCCATCTCCTAGGCTGGAGTGCAGTGGTGAAATCATAACTCGACCCCCTGAGCGCAGGCAATCTCCTGCCTCAGCCTCCAAGTAGCTGGGACTACAGGCACATGCCACCACACCCGGCTCTACGTCATTGTTGTATCAGTGACTTATTCCTTTTTATTGCTGAATCTTATTCTATTCATATTATGGCTCCACCACACTTGCTTATTATGCATTCCCCAGTTGTCAGACATTTGAGTTGTTTCCAGCTTTGAGTTATGAATACAGCTGCTGCGTACATTTGTGTACAGGTCTTTGTGTGAACAGATATTTTCTTTTCTCTTGAGTAGATACCGAGGAGTGCAATTGCTGCATCATAGGGAAGGTGTATGTTTAACTTTGTGAAAAAATGCCAAACAGTTTTCCAAAGTGGTTGTACAATTTTCTGCTTCCACCAGCATGAGAATTTCACACTGAGAGTTATGTTGGCTCCACATCCTTGCCAGCACGTGGCATTATCAGTCTTTTTCACTGTAGCCATTCTGATGGGGCTGTAATACACCTCAGTGTGGTCTTGAGTTTCCCTCATGGAAGGCAGTATTGCCCACCAGTGCATATAATTATTTTCTATTTAGGTAACTTAAATCAAATGCCTGTTCCAGTTTTTTTCTCATTTTAAAAATGGAATCGTTTGTCTTTTTAAATTGATTTATAGGAATCTTTATGTATTCTGGACACAAATCTGTTGTCAGATATATGTGTTGCAAATGTTTTCTCTCAGTCTGTGATTTGCCTTTGGAATTTTCCTTTTTTTTTTTTTTGAAATGGAATCTTGCTCTGCTGCCGAGCTGAAGTGCATTATCGCAATCTCTGTTCACTGCAACCTCCACCTCCCGGGTTCAAGTGATTCTCCTGCCTCAGTCTCCAGAGTAGCTGGGATTACAGGTGTGCACCACTATGCCCGGCTAATTTTTGTTTTTTTGTAGAGACGGGGTTTCACCATGTTGGCCAGCCTGGTCTGAAACTCTTAACCTCAGGTGATCTGCCCACCTCAGCCTCCGAAAGTGGTGGGATTACAGGTGTGAGCCACTGCACCCCACCGCCTTTGAAATGTTCTTAAAAGACTTTATTTATTTATTTATTTTGAGACAGGGTCTCATTCTGTCACCCAGGTTGGAGAGCAGTGGCATGACCTTGGCTCACTGCAACCTCTTCTTCCCAGGTTCAAGCTATTCTCCTGCCTCAGCCTCCTGAGTAGCTGGGATTACACCACCACACCCAGCTAATTTTTGTATTTTTAGTAGAGACAGGGTTTCACTGTGTTGGCCAGACTGGTCTTGAACTCCTGACCTCAGGTAATCCTCCCAGCTTGGCCTCCTGAAGTGCTGGGATTACAGGCGTAGGCTACTGCGCCCAACTTTAAAGATTTAATTTTTTAATAGCAGTTTTGCATTCACAGTAAAATTGAGAAGAAGGTATGGAGATTTCTCATCTATTCCCTGACCCCACACATTGAGAGACACCCTTTTTATCAACATCCTTTTTATCAACATCCTTCCCAGAGGAGACATTTGTTACAACTGATGAGGCTGCACTGACACATCATTATCACCCAGAATCCGCATGTGGCTGGCCTTTTCACGTTCCTAATGGTGGCTTTTGATAAGCAGACGTTTTCTATGTTGATGAAACATGTTTTCATGTTGAAGAAGTTGTTTACCAAGTTTACATCTCTGACATCAGGCAAGGCTCAGTGGCTCATGCCTATAAATCCCAGCACTTTGCGGGGCTGAGGGGGGAGGATTGCCTGAGCCCAGGAGTTCAAGACCAGCCTGGGAAACATAGCCAGACTCCATCTCTGCAAATAATAAAAACTTAGCCAGGAATAGTTGCACACACCTGTGGTCCCAGATACTCAGGAAGCTGAGGTAGGAGGATCCCTTGAGCACAGGAGGTCGAGGCTACATGAGTCATGATTTCTCCCATGCACTTCAGCCTGGGCAACAGAGGAAAATCCTGTCTCAAAACAAAACAAAACAAAAAAAACTGCCCTGATAAGGCTGTACAAAATATCTTTGCTCATTGGTGTAGGTGTTTTGGAAGGTTGATGGCTAAGGTGAGTGTCCCTTATGCCCCCATGTTTCCAAGACCACCCATCCCCGTGTCTGCTGTACCCCACGCCCTCATTTCTCTATGTCCTTGTGGCTCCACATTCCTCATGTCTGCATGTTCTCATTCCCCATGTCCCCATAGCCTCCACATCTCCATACTGATGATGTTCCCATGTCCCTCGTGTCCCAAAGTCCCTGTGTTCCCATGTCTCCATATACCCATGTCTCCATATTCTTCATGTCTCCATGTCCCATTTTCCCACGTCATGTCCCCATGTCCTCATGTCCTCATATCTCCATGTCCTCTATGTCCTCAAGTCCCTGTGTCTTCAGGTTCCCATGTCCCCCATGTTCACTTATCATGTCCCCATGTCACCATGACCTCCGCTCCCCATGTTCTCATGTCCCCAAATGCCCATACCCTCATGTCCTCTGTGTCCTGTCATCATGTCACCATGTCTGCATGTCTCTATATCCCTCATGTCCCCAAGTCTCCCATCCCCATGTCCTCATTCCCTCATGCCTCCTATCCCCACATCCTCATGTGTCCCATAAACCAGCCCAGAGCAGGGTTTGACTCATGCTGTGTGGTTGGTAAATATAAGTTGCTGTCTTCCTTAAACCTTCCATTCATGGCTGGGCCCAGTGGCTCACGCCTGTAATCCCAGCACTTTGGGAGGCTGAGGCAGGTGGATCATGAGGTCAAGAGATCGAGACCATCCTGGCCGACATGGTGAAACCCTGTCTCTACTAAAAATACAAAAATTACTAGATGTGGTGGTGCCCGCCTGTAATCCCAGCTACTTGGGAAGCTGAGACAGGAGAATCGCTTGAACCCAGGGGGCGGAGGCTGCGGTGAGCTGAGATTGTGCCACTGTACTTCAGTCTGGCGACAGAGGAAGACTCTATCTAAAAAAAAAAAAAAAAAAAAAACACCTTCCATTCAAATGGTACAGAATCACCATGGATAACATGGGTTCTCTGAAAAAATGCACCCCAAGTTTCACTATTAGACATCAGGTGGACACTTTGCCCCACAGAGGATAAACTAGTTGCAATCCTGAAAAGGAATGGGGTGTAACAGTCAGGGCCAGCTGGCTGCTCTAGCAGTCTCAGGCTTAGTCATAGTCCAGTGCTGGCAGTGGGAGAGTTGTGGGGGCTCTGTTCCATAAGTCAGAGGGGAAGCACTCACCCACCAGGAGAGAGATCCAGGGAGAGCACTCACCCACCGGGAGAGAGATCCAGGGAGAGCACTCACCCACCGGGATAGAGATTCAGGGAGAGCACTCACTCACCAGGGGGAAAGCCCCTCGGTCAGCTGAGAGAGATTAGGCCAGGGTATGCTGAACAGGGTAGAGTCCCTGGGCCTCCCTCCTGGTGAGTGGGTGGTCTCCCTGGGGCTTTCTCCTGGTGAGTGCTCCTCAGGGCCTCTCTCCTGGTGAATGGGTAGTCCCCCTGGGTCCCTCTTCTGGTGGGTGAGCCCTCCCCCCTTGGCCTCTCTCTTGGTGAATGGGTGGTCCCCCTGGGTCCCTCTTCTGGTAGGTGGGCCCTCCCCCTTGGCCTCTCTCCTGGTGAGTGGGTGGTCCCCCTGGTTAACAGTTTTCTGCCCACAGGCTGTCTCAATCCTGGCCTCTGTGGTCCCACACAGTCCCCTCTGGGTCCTGGACTTCAGAGCTCCTCTGCCCAGCCATGGCCAACTTTCCTGGAAGACAGGGCTGAGGGTCCCTGGGACAAAGCAGGAGTCCTGGGCAAACCCCTTTCACATCAATGGTGCCCACCCCTCATGAAGTGAGCTGCCTGGGGGAGGATGAGCAGCACCCGTGAGGGACAGGCTGAGGGACACTGGAGGCATATGGCCTTCCTCTGCAGAGCCTCTGACTCCATGAAGTTATTCAGGTGCCTTGATATTGAACAGCACCAATGGATCATCAATGTGGCCCCCAGGAGCCCTCCAGGGTAGAGGACTCATTTGAGCCATTGGGACATGAGTGAAATAATTGGTCAGAGAAATTGGAATATGTGCTGATACTTCCTGGTGGCCACTTCTCCACTGTGGGCTGATCCCACCAACCCCCAACTTCAGGTCACCTTTGCCCTTTTTCCTGATGAAAAAATACTACATCACTGGCTGGGCGCGGTGGCTCACACCTGTAATCCCAGCACTTTGGGAGGCTGAGGCCGGCGGATCATGAGATCAAGAGATGGAGACTATCCTGGCCAACATGGTAAAACCCTGTCTCTACTAAAAATACAAAAATTAGCTGGGCGTGGTGGCACACGCCTGTAATCTCAGCTACTCGGAGAATCGCTGGAGCCTGGGAGGAGGAGGTTGCAGTGAGCCGAGATTGTGCCACTGCACTCCAGCCTGGCAACAGAGCGAGACTGTCTCAAAAACAAAAGAGAAAGGAAAGAAAAGAAAAGACTACATCACTTTAAAACAACAGTAAGCACTTCACTCTTTAGTTTTGATGGGCCAGGAATTGGGGTGTGGCTTGGCTATGGCTTGGGGATCTCGGCTGGGGCTGCATTGTCATCTGAAGTCCTGGCTGAAGCCGAGGATTATTTCCATGGCCAGTTGTTGCTGGTTGTTGGCTGGGGGCCTCAGTTTCTCTCCATGTGGGCCTCTCTACAGGGCTGCTTGAGCATCCTCACAACATGGCAGCTGCCTCCCCCAGAGCAAGGTATTCAGGAAGGAACGGCAAAAGCTGCAGTATCATGTATGGCCTGGCCTTGGAAGTCACCTTTATCATTTCTGCAATGTGCTATTATACGTTAGTGTTCATAGGTCAGCTTTATTCACAGGAGGAGAGGCAGATACCGGCAGGTGATGATCACTAGGCCGTTGTGGGGCTGGCTGCCCCAAACATGTTTCTTTCTGAATGATGTCACTCCCAGGTGGAGGCACCACTTCCTCCCATTCACGCCACCAAGGATGACAGGACACTTGGCCTCAGTTCTGCTTTTAAGCCACAAACCCCTCCCTACCCTCTTTTAGTCCCTCACCTGCCACAACCTCTCACCTTTCAGGTCATCACAGCCAGCCTGCTACGGTGCTGCCAAAATTTATCTTGATCTTCTTAGGACAACAGTTGTGTATTCCTGGTGGACCTGGGTTTGTGTCCCTGGTCCTAATGGGACCCCACTGCTGGCTTCCTGGCACAGGAGACGTCTGTAGAGGTGAAGGCTGAATCAGGTGGTAGTGGCAGGCACTGCTGTCCTTCCCGGCCTGGGCTGGAAGCATCTGGATGGCCCAGGGCTGTCTCCTCAGGGCGCCCTGGTCCCTCAGGGAGCAGGAGCCAAGACCCAGGGCTGGGGCACAGCAACGGTGATTCAGATGTCAGTGGCTGGGATCCCTGGAGTACCGACTATGGGCCAAGCCCTTGTTTCTCACAGAAACCTCCCCACATGCATCCCACATTTTCTCCATTTCGTGGAGGAAGAATAGAGACTTCAAGAAGTTCATCAATGGCCAGGTGCGGTGGCTCAGGCCTGTAATCCCAGCGCTTTGGGAGGCCGAGGCAGACAGATTACCTGAGGTCAGGAGTTGAGACCAGCCTGGCCAACATGGTGAAACCTTATCTCCATTAAAAATACAAAAAATTAGCTGGGCATTGTGGTGGGTGCCTGAAACCCCAGCTACTCAGAAGGCTGAGGCAGGAGAATCGCCTGAACCCAGGAGGTGGAGGTTGAAGTGAGCTGAGATTGTGCCTCTGCACTCCAGCCTGGGCAACAGAGCAAGTTTTTTGAAACTCTGTCTCAAAAAAAAAGAAGTTCAGCTATATGGCTGAGGCCACGCCACCCATGAGTTGGAGCCCGGGTGACCCTGGCCACCCCATCCCTGTCACAGCTGACTGTAGATCTGCACCCTCACACAGGCAGGGGTCAGTGGGGTCACATGGAACCTGGGGGCAAACTCCACATCACCTCAGCCTGTAGCTTTTGGGAGGGGGGCACACCACTGTGTCCTGAGCCTCAGTTTCCCTGTTGTCAGATAGGGGTAACCATACAACCCCTCACAGGAGCATGAAGGGGCCCAATGAGCAACCATCCATGGGGCACCTGTGGCAGCACCTGGCACAGGGAAGCTGAGGCCCAGAGAAATTGCTTTTATTTTTCATTTTATTTTTATTTATTTTTTTTTTGAGACAGAGTCTCGCTCTATCCCCCAGGCCGGAATGCAGTGGCACAATCTCAATTCACTGCAACCTCCACCTACAGGGTTCAAGTGGTCCTCCCACCTTAGCCTCCCGAGTAGCTGAGATTACAGGCATGCACCACACGCCCAGCTAATTTTTGTATTTTTAGTAGAGACAGGGTTTCACCATGTTGTCCAGGCTGGTCTCAAACTTCTGACCTCAAGTGATCCTCCCGCCTCGGCCTCCCAAAGTGCTGGGATTTCGGGCATGAGCTGAGAAATTGCTTTAAAAAGATGAATTTAAAGCTGGATTAACAAGCATTATTAACACTGAGTCAGACTTTGCACTCTAAGCTCTTCAGGTCCCAGTGTTATTATTTACTGATTCTCTTCCTAAAATAATGAGGGCGCCCTCCTGGTGGGGGTGTTCAGCGGGGCAGAGGCTGGAGCAGCCCTCATGGGTCAGGTCTCCCAGGAAGCACCTTGAAATATCTGTTTGCAGGGGGCCTCTTCACTGGCTAACTTGAGGCCATTTCATTGTTCCCAACCAAGAGGCGCTGAGGAAGCCTCTGATGGTGTTTCTGGGCTCGTTTGGGGCTTGTCTGGTCTCGGGCCAGCCCCCTCACTCCCGGATGAGCCCCTCCTCCCTGACGATCCGTGGCAGATCTACTCGGAAAAGTCCACCCCGCAGAAGCAGGAGGACGGTTGCTGCAGGTCCTCTGTATGCAGCCCTGTTAACCTTTAAACCAGCACTGCTGCTGCGGCGGTGAGCCGAGTGCCTGGTCGGTGGAGAGCCGTGGACTGCATGTTTATTTGCAGTTGCCCCCGCCACCCTGCAAGTCGCACCTTCCAGAACCAGTAAGCCAAGCTCCTCTCACTCCCGCGTAATGATGCGGAAATGCAAATACACCATCATGTTGTGACCCATATTGCGAAAATTAGAAAAAGGAAGTTGTGTTTTCCTATTGCACGAAGTTCAGCCTGGAGGAGAAACTCGCTTGCCTTCGGAAGACAGGTAAGTGGGGTTAGGTCCCGAGGTCCTGGCAGAGCCCCGAGTTCCTAACTGGTTTTGTGGAACTTTGTGGTGGTGGGAGCATTCAGGGCAGGAACCATTTTGGGGAGACGGATGTTTTCAAGGCAGGAAGTGATGGCACGGAATGGTGTCTTGTTTTTGTTCTGTCATCTTTCTCTGGGTTCCTGTAGCGTGATGTGTAAAAATTCAGAGTTATTGTGGGCCTCAAATGGCAAATGTGAGAAGCCTTTGTGAACTGCCGAGTGCTGGGACAGTGTTGCCTATCATCTGGGGGCAGCTTGGGCTCTCACGAGACGGAGGGTGCCTACCTGTGTCGCCGTCGAAGCCTGGCAGGGGCCAGGTCCGAGGCTGACCAGATGCAGGGAGCCTTTCCCCATCGGCTGGCAGCACACCAGCCAGTGCATCGAGACCACGGCCAGCCCCTGTCATGTCACCCGGCCTGGGGGGCCAGGGACAGTGCAAGCCTTCCTCTGCCTGAGCAGAGGTGGGTGATCCCAGACGTATCCCGGGGGCTAGGCCTTCCCACACAGTGTGGCTCCAGAAGCTTCCTCTGCTCTGCAGTTTAGACATCAGCCGATGCGGGCCTGTGTAGTATGGGGCTCTGAGGAGGGAGAGCCGCGCCCACCGAAGGCTCCTGAGCACTCCGTCCGGTGCCTGGCAGTGTGGGGCAGCAGCAGGGCCGCCTGAAGAGGCACACGGACTGATGGCAGGGTCTCAGTGGCAGCACTGAGGGGGCAACAAGGCCCGAGGGCAGGGGCATGGTCGGGTGGCACAGCATGGCCACACTCATCTGTGGAGGGGGACTGAGGCGTGCCAGGCTCACTGTGGTTCGGGGCTGGACACGCTCAACAGGTGCCGCTGCCATTCAGACCGGTGCTTGCCAATGCCCAGGGTGGATGCTCGTCAGCCATTCTTGCAGGGGAGGAAACCGAGGCACAGAGCCGGCTTGCCCTGGGCCCCCCAGCCTGCAGAGTGTCTGACTGAGCCCCAACACAAACCTCACAACTTGCTCAGTGGCCCCAGAGCTGGGTGGGGCTGGCCGGCTGGGTGTGAAAGGGAGGAAGTGGTTTGTCCCCGGCTGGGCTGTTACCAGAGGCCGGAGGCGGCCCTGATTCCACTCCTCAGCAGGCTGAGGTCAGTGTCTACACGGGAACCAGCCTACCCAGTGTGCAAGGCCCCTCGGAGCTACACCAGTCCGAATGCCCTGCACACAGAGGCCTGCCGCCGTGTTCTGCAGAGGTTAGAGCTGAAATGACCTTTTCCTGAGGACCCCTCACTGCTGTCTGAGGATGGGCCTGACCTTCCTGTCCTGCGCCCCTCGAGGACTCCTGGCTTAGCCCCTGGACTAGAACAGTGACCCGGGAGTCACAGGTGCATTGCTGGGAGCTCCTGATGCATCCTCCCCACCTGCACTGATAGGTCTCTCAGGAGCCCCATTTGCAGATAAGGAAACTGAGGCCCCTCAGTAAGGGCAGTGCTGGGCAGGTGTGAAACCTAGACAAAGATGGGACTGAGCTTGTGGAGCAATGAGGCTCGGAGACGAGCGTGTGCTGAAAACAATGAACAACGACAGGAGGAAGAACAGCGCCGTGCACTGGGGTGCCTGCCTGCCCCTGGGCAGGACGACCGTCAGCCCTGGGGACTGAGCCAGGCTGGAAGGAAGCAGGTGAGGGGGACCTTCATTCATCCCTGACACTTCTCCCCGTGTGCTGCCTCCCCTGTTCTGCAGATGCAGTGGGTCCTGGTAGGTGACAAGGGGCCCATTGTCCAAGGAGGGAGTCAGGGAAATGAGCTTGTCACGGTTGGGTCTGGCTGACTGCAAGGACAGTGCAGGGCAGGCCCCGTGTGAAATGGGGACCGCCACGTCTGGGTCTGGGGACAAGCTGCCTGCTGCCTGGTGACACGAAGCTGTGCCCGTGGTGCCTC
Source organism: Cheracebus regulus (assembly GCA_963574635.1). Classification (NCBI taxonomy): domain Eukaryota; kingdom Metazoa; phylum Chordata; class Mammalia; order Primates; family Pitheciidae; genus Cheracebus; species Cheracebus regulus. The sequence continues at coordinate 18,129 of CAUYQU010013747.1, read as the reverse complement.
TGTCCCCACACATGAGATGAACAAGTGGGCTGCCTCACCCCCTCCTTCTGAGCTTGCCACCTGCTGGTGAGTGTCCTGGTCTCAGGAATGTAGCCCACAGGTAAATGGTTGCTGTATTTCCCAGAAAGCAAATATCGAACCCCTAACAATAATCCCAGGCCTCCGGAATAGCGTCCCCTGCTCTGTGACAAGGCATGCTGTCCCCCGCCTCACCGCCCAGGTGGGGGTACCGCAGACTCAGGCTTGGGGGGCGCACCCCACCTGGAGATCTGTGCAAGGCTCCTGCCGAGGGTGCCCAGTCTTCTGAGGAGCAGTGGTGGCTGTGCAAGGGGACCGAGGAAGAGGACAAGAGTGCGTGAATAGGGGCGGAGCTCCGGGGCTTCAGAAAGGGACGCTTACAATCCCGCCTCCCCTGGACCCCCCAGCTGGGCTGGGAGGTTGACAAGGAGGCTGGCCTGGGGCAGGGCCTTGCTCTTCACACCTTGTCATTTTGGTGTGAATTCAAAACACTTCTCATGAGAATCTTCTGAAATGCATACCTTTAAAAAAAGTTTTCTTTTTAATGGTGGTAAAATTCACATAACCTAAAACATAGCACCTTCGTCGTTTTTAAGTGGTCAGTACAGTGCCCTCAGCACATCCACATTGCTCTGCAACCATCACTGCCATCCATCCCCAGGGTATCTTCCCCTTCCCAAGCTGAAAGTCTGTCCCTGTGAACCCCTCCCCATTCCCTGTCCTGGCCCTAGCAGCCGCCATTCTGCCTTCTGTCTCTGTGAATCTGACTCCTCCAGGACCTCACGTAGGTGGAATCACACAGGATTATCTTTGTGACTGGCTTATTTCACTTAACATAATGTCCTCAGGGTTCACCCTGTCGTGGTATTGGTCAGAATTTCCTTTTGTTATTATTTTTTTTGAGATGGAGGCTTGCTCTGTCGTGATCTCAGCTTACTGCAACCTCTGCCTCCCAGGTTCAGGTGATTCCTCCCGAGTAGGTGGGATTATAGGCGCCTGCCACCATGTCTGGCTAGTTTTTGTATTTTTAGTAGAAATGGGGTTTCACCATACTGGCCAGGCTGGCCTCGAACTCCTGACCTTGTGATCCGTCCGCCTTGGTCTCCTAAAGTGCTGGGATTACAGGTGTGAGACACTGCACCTGGCCTCCTTCTGTTTTAAGGTTGAACATGATTCTGTTTTCTGGAGAGGCCACCTTTATCCGAGTATCTGTGGATGGACACTTGGGTGGCTTCTACCCTTTGACGATAGTAAGGAATGCTGCTATGCATGTAGGTGTACAAGCATCTGTTTAAGACCCTGCTTTCAATCCTTTTGGGAGGAACATTCTTGACTATGGACTCATATTGGAACTGCTGTTGGAGTAAACGTGGCTGCCCTAAGAAGAGCTACCACACCTTTGGGAGAGGTAGACACCCCCTACCCGCCAGCCCCTGGTCCCAGGCTGTCCAGCCTGTCCTCCCACTCCACAGTCACAGTCTCCGTGCCAGGACTACAGGTCATGAAGACTCATTTGGTCTTAATCAGTAGAAGTAACTTGTTAAGGTGATGGTGTGAGCACACACTCACAAATGTCTGCTCATGGCATGCCTGAAAACAGGAAGATGCTTCGTTGATCCGCCTCCTCTTCTCCCTGCTCAGCTTGCCCTCACCTCCCACCCTCTCTGAGGTCCCTCTGACCCCCACCCCAATTCAGAAGCATGTAGCAACTCACTGAGTTCTCAGCAGAGATGATGTAGAACCCCATCCGCACCCACAGCAGCCAGGGCATTTCCCAGGCTGAGACCCCAAGGTAATTACTCTGGGCTTCCAGGCACCTCCGGGTCAGAAGATGGCTTTCACTTTTTTTCTTTTGCTTTTTGAGACAGAGTCTTGCTCTGTCACCCAGGCTGGAGTGTAGTGGCACGATCTTGACTCACTGCAACCTCCACCTCACAGGAACAAGCAATTCTCCGGTCTCAGCCTCCGTCGTAGCTGGGATTATAGGCACCCACCACCACCCTCGGCTAATTTTTGCATTTTTAGTAGAGACAGGGTTTCACCATATGGTTAGGCTGGTCTCAAAGTCCTGACCTCAGGTGATCCACCCGACTCAGCCTCCCAAAGTGCTGGGATTACCGGCATCAGCCACCAGCCTGGTGGCTTTAATTGACTGCCATTGGTCATTACACCTGGGTATGGCCAGAGTGCCCTGGGCCTTGCTCACTGTGGGTGGCCTCAGTGGGTTTGAGACCCAAAGCCACTGCACACGGGGTGGGGGCCAGAGCACTTTACCCCCCTGATCACTGGCTGCTGTGATGGAGACACAAACAGTCCTAGGAAGCCCTGGACGCTGGGGCATTCTAAATTTCTTCATGCTTGTGGATTTCCTCATGCTGGGTTGTGGCAGCCCCGAGTGTCTGGGACCCATCTCCCCGCTGAGTCCACAGTGGGCACAGCTCACTTGGGTCAGCAGCTCCAGCTTTGCTCACCTCAGGCAGCTCAGGGCTTCCTAAAAGGTGAGCTGGGGTGGCTGGGTACAGAGAACTGACCTGGGCTCCCTCAGTGCCCCTGTGGAAACATAGGCATAGTCCTGGGCGGATCAGAGTGACCCAAGCCCAGGGGCTTCCAGTGCCTGTGTGCCAGGGCCAGTCTCTCTGAGCCTCAGCATCTTCATATGAAGGACAGAAACGTCTCCTGTGAATGTGAGAAAGGGCTCGGCACTGACCCTGTGCATGAGTGTATGTGGGTATGCCTGGGTGTGATCACATTATATGTGTGTATGCATTTTCAATCTAAAATAATCAAGAGAATCAGAAAGTAGTTAAAAGAGAGTTTATTGAAGCACAAAGTTGAGGAATGCAGCTAGGGAGACACTTCCAACTTGCCTTGGGGAGTGTCTGGAGAACAAAAGAGAGGCTCAAGTGTATAAAGAAAGGATGAATCAGGAGACAGGGTGGTATCTGTTGTTCATTGGGAACGCTCATTGGTTCACAGAAATAATACTGGTTAGTGATTGGCCAGCCACTGTTGAACTACAGGGCATGGGGCATTTTAGGGCTACTTGACATCTGTTAATCTAGAGCCTGCATAGCAAGTAGTTTCAAGAGGGATCTGTTTTGCTCAATGGGGAGTGAGATGTGACTACGTTGTATTCCAGTGCCTCTCAACGCCTGATTATATAAAGGGGCTGGCATTCCTCAGATAAAGTTCTTTTTATTTTTCAGCATACGTGTGCACACATGTCTATGTATGTGTACATGTGTGTATATGCATGTGTGCAGCTGCGCCTTGAACTCCAGGCAGTGGCCACACCAGCCTAGGAGGGTTGCTGCTGGCAAAGCCTGTGGCCGCAGAGGGGCTCTGCCTAGCTACACATCCCTCTCCTGCCCCTCTATCCAGCTGTCTTTGCTTTTCTGTTCTCATTACCTCTTTTATTTCAAAACAACACATAGTCTGTAAAAAGTCACTGCAACAGAATAGAAGGAAGTGAAGTGACACTTAGGGGCTCCTCAACCCAGACTCCTCTGTCCAGGGCCCCCTAAAAACCTCACTTTTAATTTGATTACTTTTATAAAGACCCTGTCTCCAAATATGCCTGCATTCCAAGGTACTAGGGGCTAGGACTTGAGCGTGTGAATGGGGGTTACCAACAAGATCCATAACACAGGTGTTTGCAATGCAGACTTGCAAACGCAAACCTATAGGTGAGTGTCCTTCATTTGGTTTGCTTCATCTGCTCTTGCACAAAAGCCCTTCGAGATAAGACGGGAATGATCTGAGGGCCTCCAATGAGCACAGCACATCCTCCTCCTCTGGACAGGATGTTGGGGGCCCAGGCTGCTCGAACCACCACACACTTCCTCACCTTGCCTCATGATCCATCCTCCCTTCTGTGGTAAGGAAACCGATGCTCAGGAATGTCTGAAACTCACCAAGTTTGTACAGTTCAAAGGCAATAACAGTGGGATTTTTCTTTCTTTCTTGAGACAGAGTCTGGCTCTGTCCCCCAGGCTGGAGTGCAATGGCGTGATCTCTGCTCACTGCAACCTCCGCCTCCCAGGTTCAAGCGATTCTCTTGCCTCAGCCTTTCAAGTAGCTGGAATTACAGGAGCCCACCACTACACCTGGCTAGGGTGGGATTTTTCTTGATCAGCCCCGTGACGTATACTTGGCGTTATATACCATTGATGCACATGTTTTAAGTGCACAGTTGGATAAACTTTGACATAGGGGTATGCCTGTGAAGTTATCACCACAGTCAAGGTAATGAGCATGTGCAGCATCCCTCAAAGCTCTTCTGCTCCTTTGCAAGCACCCACCCCCAGCCCCCATTCACCCACTCCCATACCACTTCCCCCACGCCAACCCCACAGCCCTTCCCCTCCTTCCCAGGCACCCAACCTATTTGCTTCCTAGCACCATAGGCTACTTGGCACTTCCTAGAATTCTGTAGTAATAAGAAAACACAGTAGGTCTTCTTTGCCTCCTTTTGCTCAGCATAATTATTTCTAGATTCATGTATATTCTATTCTCTTTTTTTAAAATGGTCTGAAAGATCCGACTGGACCCGGTGGCTCACACACCTGTATCCCAGCACTTTGGGAGGCTGAGGTGGGAGGATCACTTGAGGTCAGGAGCTTGAGACCAGCCTGGCCAACGTGGTGAAAAACTATCTCTGCTGAAAAAAAAAATACGAAAATTAGCCAGGCATGGTGGGCGCCTGTGATCCCAGCTACTCGGGAGGCTGAGGTGGGAGACTTGCTTGAACCTAGGAGGCAGAAAAGAGGTCTGAAAGACCTGTGTAGAATTAGCATCATTATTTCCTGAAATGTTTGTGGAATTCACCAGTGAAGATCTCTGAGCCTGAAGTTTTCTATGTGGGAAAAGTTTTAACTATAAGCATTTCTTGTGCTTGTTTTACATTGAGCTTCTTAGGTGTATAGATTTTCAGTTTCCATCAAATCTGGAAAATTTATTATTTCCTCAAATATTTTTTCTGTCCACCCCTTTTTGAGACTCCAAATACACATGTATTTTACCACTTGAAGTTTCCCCGTGTTTCACTGTTGCTCTGTTTTCTCTGCATGTGTGGGTTTCATTTTGAGGAGCTTCTGTTCCTATCTCTTCAAATTCACTAATTTTTCTTCTACGATGTCTAATTGGCTGTTAATTCCTTCCAGTGTGTTTTTGGTCTCACACTTTGTAGTTTTCATCTCTGGAAGTTTAACGTGGGCCTTGTTACATCCTCCTCATCTCTACTGGACTTTAGAACATAGTAGAACATAGGCATGATAGCAGTTTTAATATCCCTTTCTTTTAATTCCAATATCTGTGTTAGTTTTGGGTCAGTTTATGCTGAATTTTTTTCTCTTCATTATAGGTTATATAGTCCCTTTTATGCATGCTTCATCATGCCTGGCTAATTTTTGTATTTTTAGTAGAGATGGGGTTTCTTCATGTTGGCCAGGCTGGTCTCGAACTCCTGACCTCAAGTGATCCAACTGCCTTGGCCTCCCAAAATGCTGGGATTATAGGCATGAGCCACTGCACCCGGCCTATGCCTGGTAATTTTTTATTGGATCCCAGACTATGTGAATTTTACCTTGCCATGCAGTAGATATTTTTGTAGTTCTAGAAATACTTTTTTTTTTTTTTAATCTTTGTTCAGGAATCCAGTTTTGTAAACACATAGCCTTTCTGTTAAGGTGTGTTAATATTTGCTAGGTGGGACCTGAGCAGTGATGACTGCAGGGCTAATTATCCATCATTCCTGAAGCAAGACTCTTCTGAGTGTTCAGTGCAATGCCATGTAAACCGCGGGGCTTTTCAGGCTGGCTGGTGGGCAGAGGCATGTTCCTGCCCTGTGAAAGCTCCCTGTGGTCCTCGCAGGTGGTCCTTTCTCTGGCCTTGTGTGTTCTACCCCTGCACACATGCCGAATGGTCGTCGAGGGGCCCCTCTGAGATCTACGGGTTCTCTCTCTGTGCAGCTCTCCCTACTTCAGGGCTCCATCCTGTGGACTCTGGCCACCTTATCCTTTCCAGTTCTGTCTCCTCAACTCAGGGAATCCACTGGGCTCCATGGGGCTCCCCTTCCCTGACCCATGGTCCAGAAATAGTTTCTGGGCAGTGAGCTGGGGCAGCAGGAGGGCTCACCTCATTCATTCCCGTCTCTCAGGGACCATGGTGCTTTACTGCTTAGTGTAGAGTCTTGCAAACTGTTGTTTCGTAGGTGTTGTCCATTTTTGTTGCTGTTCTGGGTAAGGGTAAATCTGGTTTCTATTACTCCATCCTGACCAGAAGCATAATTCTCCTGAGATGGGGTTGAACCAGGCTCTGTCTTGCCAGACAGCTACCTTTGAACACACCAAGGCTGAGCACAGCTCACATTCCATCCAGTGTATTTTTATTGCTGTGCCATGTTTGACCTCTGGAAACCTGAGTTTATCTCTTGTGCTATGAGAAGAATGCAGCAAAACATGTATTTTCTGTTTAGAAATCTTAATATTGCTCCCCATTGAACTCGTTAGGAATGTGGCAGTAGCCAATCAAATGCCCATCTGAGTGATTCTGGAGCCATTTAAAGAAACGTCCAGTCAAAAGCCCCAAGAGAGCGAGCACCCAGGAGCCTGTGCAGGGTGGGGGTGACTCACCCATGGAGCCTGTTGGCATCCACCGCCACGGGGGAGCTGCCAGGGCCCGGGCCGGTGCTACAGCCTGCTCAGAGGCACACCTGCCTGCTCTAGGCAGCCAGGGCAGGCTCTGGGACAGCTGAATCGCTGTGTGCCTGTGACTTTGTGAAGCCTGCTTCTTCACTGCTTCTTTGTTCTGCTTAGCAAGTGAGGCAGGAGCATGTAAAGCTGCTGGCAGAGGAATAGCTGAGTGTGAGTGCGAGTGTGTGTATGAGTGTGAGTGAGCGTGCGTGTGACTGTGTGAGGGTGTGTGTGTGAACATGTGTGTGTGAGCGTGCGTGTGACTGTGTGTGTGCGTGAGCATGCGTGTGAGTGTGTGTCCGTGTGTGTGTGAGTGTGCATGTGTGTGTGAGCCAGCACGTCAAAGTGAGTGTTTGAGGGAGCTTCTCTGTGTATGCCTGGGGGAGGGTGTGAGGTGTGGGCTGGGGAGGGGCCTGGCAATGCCCACCAGCTCACCTCACATTGGGCAGTGCCTGCATGTTCAAGGTGACCCTTCCCCTGGGCCACAGGATGCTGGGTGGCCAGGGACAAGCTCAGCCCTGGTCCCAGAGTTTCCAGCCGAACAAGACACTGCCCACCCCACAGTTCATGGCTGCTGGTGCAGGCCCCGCCCTTCTGGAGGCTTCGTGTGCCAGCCCGGGGGTGAGGATATGGCTGTGCAGATTCCCATGTCCCATTCCTGGGGTCCGCATGCTGGGCAGTGGCACGGAGCTTCCCTCCGCCACACCTCCCCAGAGCTGGGGCCTCTGGCTGCTCCAAATGCCAGTTGGAGAAGGTGGTTTTCTTCTCTTCTAGTGTCTCTTCAGTACCTCCTAAATGGCTCTACTTTGAACCTGCTGGGCAAGAAAGAGATTTTCAAGGAAACCCTCTACTCTGTGCCAGCCCCTGCCAGTCAACCCCAGACCCCAGCGTGGACCCAGGCGTCTGTGCCCGCCGACCCTCAGCGTCCTCCTCGGAGAGGCTGGCAGCATCAGGTATGGGGATAAGTGACTGCCACTTGCAGCTGCGGTCCTTGGCTCCTCGGCAGCTGCGTCTTGGGTTCAAGAGGACAATTTGAAGGGACGGCAGTCTCCCTCTAGGCCCATCTCCCTTTGGTCCTCCTCAGAGGTGCCTGGTGAATTTTCTGTGCACTTAGAATTGACACAATTTGGTCCATGAGAGGTGTGGTGGGCCAGTGTGAGGTGGCTCCAGTGCACAGGAGGGGGGAGTCTGGGGGCAAAGACCTTGGTCCACATCCTCTGGTGGGACCCACTTCCTCACCCCAGCCTCCCCCAAGAGAGATAGTAGAGACAGCTGGGACCAGGGACCCCTGGGGGCTGCTTTCTGACCTGTCCAGGAGGCAGTGGTGGGGAGGAAGTGGAGGAGGACTCTGGCCTCACGTCCTGGGAGTATCTGAGGATTGAAAGCACCACGGATGCGCTATAAACAGAAGCCACTGTGTTCCTGCTGGTTGTTGTCACTACCTGGGGCATATATCTTGAATGTAGTTTGAATTTGTTGAACAACAGATAGCTTCACACCACAGGTTTACCTTTTTATGCAGAAGAAACTTAATTTTAAAACAAAACATTTTCCATTTTCTGTTCTCTAAGAGCCTGTCTGTACAAGACCCACCTGAAGCTGAGCAGGGCATTCACACTTCACACACAGCCCCCAGCCCACCTGCTCGAGGCTTTGGGGTGGAGGGCGGAGGGTGCTGCCTGGGGCTGCATTTGGGAGGGGCCGGTCATGCCTGGCTAGCACTGACTCAGACTTGTTTCTCCCCTGCAGGAAGCCCCTGGCCAGCCTCCAACTGAGCCAGGGAGCTCGGCTTTAAGGATGCAGTCAGGTGGGGGGTCCTCAACCCCTCCAGGACCCATTGCTTCCCTAGGGGTGCCAGATGCTGGGCCTGGCAGTTCCTCCCTAGGAAAGCTCCAAGCACTCCCTGTTGGGCCCAAGGCTCACTGCGGGGACCCTGGCAGCCTGGCTGCAGCAGGGGACGGCTCTCTAGACACAGCCCCCACGGGAGAGCTGAGTGGTAGCCTGAAGATCCCCAACCGGGACAGCGGGATCGACAGTCCATCCTCCAGTGTGGCTGGAGAGAACTTCCCTTGCGAGGAGGGCTCAGAGGCTGGCCCAAGCCCCGCTGTGCTGGGGGCGCACCCAGAGACAGCCCTGGAAAGCCAGGTCCGGAAGGTCACCTCCCAGGACGAGGCCGACAGCGATGTGGGTGAGGACCCTGACCCTGAGACCACCCCCCAGAAGGCTGACGAGGACACCGGCCTGGCCCAGGTAGGCCTCCCCTTCTCTGTCCCAGCTGTGGGCTGCAGGCCTTTCCTCAGGAGGGGTTTGGGATTGTCAGTGGGCGTCACCCCACACCTTGTTTCCAGGAATGTGGCACACAGGCTGGTGCTGTGTGCAAGGGGAGGTCCTGGGATGCAGTCCCCTGAGAAAATCCCGTGGGAAGAATCCATGCAGGCCACGCCAAGCCTACCTGACACCTTGAGCAGTGACCTCAGTCCTGAGCCTCAGTTTCTACAACTGCGCAGTGGGCACCTCCTGACTCTGGGAAGGTGTGATGGTCAGTCCGACTGGTGGTGCTGCCAAAGCTGCCCTTTGCACAGTGCTCACTGCCGACTTCATAAATCTCCTGGGAGGAGACACTGTGAGTGGGGAAACTGTGTTTCTAAATGGGAAACTGAGGCACAGAGAGCATGGCATCTGCCTGGGGTCACCCACGGGGCGTGGCACAAGCTGAGTGCTCTGTGATCTTCAGGACAGGGTCAGGCAGGACCTGTGAGGCCGGCAGTGCAGTGTGGAGACCAGAGCGGACCGTTCCCACAACACCATGGAGCTGCTTGGAGGGAGTTCGTTTGCATTCTCATTAGCATTTACGGGGCTCGTAGCTAGGTGCCGGGATGCGGGGGGAGACGGAGAGGCAGCAGATGGCCTCAGGCTCAGAGAAACTGTGGGTCTGGGGGGACACAGTGTGAGTAAGCTGCCAAGTGACCGGGTCCTGGGAGCGTTTTCCAGGTCAGGCTTGCTGGCTCCTGGGTGGGGATGTTGCTGACTGACACGGGGACCATCAGGAGACAGGCTGGGTAGGTGAAGGGCAACCTGGTGCCTGGACCACTGTGGGCCGGCTTTGCAGAGACGAGGCCAGGGCTGTGTTGAGCACAGGCTTTGTCATCACTCGGTGTAGGAAGGAGCAGGAGACAGCTGCCATTGACATTATGGTTTGTCATCCTCAGTTTCCAAGAGAAAGGGGCACATCACACCACACTGTGGGGCCACGGGGAAGCCCAAGGTTGGTCAAGAGGCAGAGGGTCCAAGGGGGAACTGTGGGCCCGAGACGGTAATGTGTTTTCTGCAGGAAGGAATGGGCAAGGCAGGGTGAGCAGGCTGAGGATTGGCTGGTGTGAAGCATTTCAGTGGGTTCTGGGGCACAGGGGCTGTCCCTAGCTGTCTGGTACCTGCCCTGGGGTGAGGAGGGTAGGGAGATATGGCCCAGAGTGTGAGGGCCCCATAGGGGGGTGGTGGGTGTGCCTCTGGGTGGGTTGGTCTGCATGGGAAAGGCGAGTTTGCAGGGCAGCCCTTTGCTCTCTCTAGGAGGGGCAGTCCCTCCAGGGTCAGAAAGGCCAGATGTCAGCGCATCAGAACACAGACAACAGAAGGTCTGATGAGTCCTGGCCGCACCACCCGCAGCTCCAGGGGTATCCCGAGCTGGCTGCTCAGCCTCCTGAGTGCCGGGGACAGGGCAGGCCCCAAGCCCAGCCCCTCAGGTTCTGGGCATGCACAGGGCTGGAGGCTTGTTTGGGGAAGGCCAAGGTCCCGCTGTCCGGAATAAGAAGTTTCTGACACTTGCTCTGGTGCTTCCGTCACTGACAGGCATGAGTTTGTCTCTTTCCTCAAGGGGTGCTTGGCAGAGCGTGCTCTGTCACACACCAGCCTGTCCTCTGGGCGAGGCACCATGCAGGAGCCTTGGGGCCTGGAGCCTCCTCCACCCCACTCGGAGGAAGAACAGGGGTTCAACGTGGGGGGTGATGTCGGGTAACACACGCCAAGCCACTGGGCCAGGCCCTGCACCATGAGGAATTAGCCAGAAGCAAGCCGAAACGTAATACAGGAAAGGCGCCGGGGAAAGGTGAAGGATGCTTCAACCGCACACGTCTCGGCCCTGAAATCACCCAGCTCTCAGGGCACATCGGGTTGCCTGGATCAGGCTTGAACCCGCCACTCATATGGAGATAGCAGGAGTGCTGGGCCTGGAGCCACGTGGCGGGGCAGGCGGGGCTGGGCTGGCACCCCTAAACGAACAGGGGTTTGGCCCCTTCCAGCTCTCTCAGGAGCATTCTCTCTGGAGGGCTCTCCACCCATCCCACCCTGGCCTTCATGTTTTTAAAGGGAACATCTTATACTTAACCATTTAGTACCTTGCATTCCTGTCCTTGGTACATGGTGGGGGAAGGCCTCACGAGTGCTGGGGACACCACTAGCTTGTTCGTCCTTTCAGGGCTGTGCATGGGAAAACTGGAGCATGGGGGCTTTTTCACAAATACCGAAATTGAGGCACAGAGGGGTTGAGTTATGAGCGTGGGATCAAGACCTTCCAGGCTGAGCCCTCATCTCTTCCTGGTTCCCCTCTAGGCCTGTCCCTGTGAAGGCGCCCCCTGGGAACACCGCTTTGCTCCCCAGAACCTGGGAGGTCCCCATGCCCTGCTGCAGTGTTCCCGCACCCCCTCCCTTGCTCGCTCTGGGCTGGACCCCTCAGTCCCTCAGGAACCGTGCACTCCTCTCTATTCCCCTAGCCCCACCCAACCTGGCGCCCCCATTCCCCCACAGCATCCCCTCACCCCGACGCAGCTGTCAGAAACCTCCTCCCCTCTTCCCATTGCCTGGGCATTGAGGCCTGACCTGAAGGCCCCAGGCTGGCACAGACGCCTCCTCAGCCTCATCCCACTGCCAGCCGCAGAAAGGGCCTTTTTCTCTGCCAGGGACTCCCATCTGTGCCACCTGCCTAGGGGCCTGTAGGAAATCTGCCTGTGGGATTCTGGGCTGCCCTGCCCGTGGGTGCCACCCTGGCTAATTGCCTTGTGTGCAATTTCCCCACTAACCTGCAGCTGCTGAAAGGGACTCTCACGGCCTCTGCCCCGAGGTGTGGGTCACAAGGACTCAGGACCCGGTCTGTAAACGAACACGAGTAAGCCAACCCCAGATTGTTGAATAAGGTGAAAAACGAAAATCCAAGACAAAAGCACTTTTTCACAAATAGGTTTGAGCAGGGTTCATTATTGGAGGTCTGGCCCCAGGTGTGGGGAACGTGGCTCCATCTGGTGACGAGCGGCTGCCTCGGGCTGCGAGCTTCTTGCGCCTTCTCTGCGGAAGTCGTTTGGCAGACCAAGGGCGAGGAGGCCACTCGGCAACCAAGGACAAGGGGCAGGAGCACCCAGAGGCCAGACTGCAGAGGGGCCGCAGCCAGCAGGCAGCGGAGCCCTGCGCGCCCGCCCTGGGATACTCCACTTCTCTTTCTTTCTCTTTCCTCTTCCCTTTTCCCACGCTTTAGCTTAAGCGGCCTGGTCTGCTAAAAATATAACACAGGAGGCTGTAGGGGAGGCTGAGGCTCCAGGATAGATTGTCATTTAACCCTGTAAACGAAAAATAAAATCCTAAGCCCCCCACCAACTGAACAAACCCCCTCATGGCCAAGGGGACCCCAGAAAAACCTTAAAAACTTGAGTTTCCAGCCATGATGGGATGGGAGGTGGGTTTTACTCCCTCCTTTTTGCAGTTTAGACACAACTGACCAGCATTAATGTTAAAATAGAGATCAGAAGGCTGACAGAACAGACTCTTTGTGGCAATAAGATACCAAATTATAAACAGAACCAGGCAGTGTACACACTCCACACTTAAAAAAGAAACTATATTCTAATAGCCACGAGTTTTTCTTTTTCTTTAGCAGCTAAACAAGCAATAAGCACGATTAAAACAATCGTAGCTCCACCAGATGCTGACTGGCTGACCCCCCCACCCCACCCCTCACCCCACCCCTTCCACCAGCCGTAACTGCAGCCGTTACTGTACAAGAGACTGATTCAGTAACTTTCTCCCAATAAGAAGACCACCGACTATGTTTGGACTGGCTCTGGCCAGTTTGCAGAGGCTGCACATGTGCGTGCACTTGTGTCCCGAAAAGACCTTTTGGCATATAGCGCCTGATTGTAATACATTTGAATGTTAAGGGTCCACCCCAAGGTGAACATGAGTTGCATGTTACACGCATGCTGGTTCAATACACATGCATCAGGACTATCCTTATAAATATCCATAGCTCCTTCTGCAACTTGTTGAATATATATACTTGGCCAACCTGTTCAGCTTAAATTTCTGTCCGGACTCTCCTTCTTAAAAGTGCTATCTCTGGTCTTGGCTGGCCACCTTGGAGGCCGTATTCCTTTATAAAGATAAATCTATAGATTTTTAAGTCCAGGCACAGTGGATCATGCCTGTAATCGCAGAACTTTGGGAAGCTGAGGTGGGCAGACCACTTGAGGCCAGGAGTTCAAGACCAGCCTAGCCAACATGGTGAAACCTCATCTCTACTAAAAATACAAAAAGTATCTGAGTGTGGTGGCACACACCTGTAGTCCCAGCTAGTTGAGAGGCAGAGGTAGAAGAATCACTTAAACCCGGGAGGTGGGGGTTGCAGTGAGCAGAGATCACACCACTGCACTCCAGCCTGGGCAACAGAGTGCGCAAGCCTCCATCTGAAAACAACAACAACAACAACAACAAACCGTAGATTTTTTTTTCTCTTTGTCTAAATGTATAGTTTTTTTCTAAACGTTGTGATTTTTTGTTTTTTTTTGAGACAAAGTCTCGCTCTGGTCGCCCAGGCTGGAATGCAATGATACGGTCTTGACTCACTGCAACCTCCACCTCCAGGATTAAAGTGATTCTCCTGCCTTAGCCTCCTGAGTAGCTGGGATTACAGGTGCACGCCACCATGCCCAGCTAATTTTTTTATTTTTAGTAGAGATGAGATTTCACCATGTCGGCCAGTCTGGTCTCGAACTCCTGACCTCAGGCAATCCGCCCGCCTTGGCCTCCTAAAGTGCTGGAATTACAGACGTGAACCACCGTGCCCGGCCAATGTTGTGATTTTTAAGTAGACAGTCTTGACATGTGCCCTCTGAGGAAGGTGCTGGTGTTACCTTCAACCTGGAGGTGGGGAAACAAACACAGAGGGGGCATGTTCCTGATCGGCCGTGCACGGGTACTGCCGTCTGAAGTCTGTGCCCCCAGGGCCAACTGACTTTTGTTTTTTGTTTTCCTTCTTTTATGCTGTTTTTTTTTTTTTTTTAAATATATATAGAGAGAGATGGGATTATATTATATTGCCCAGGCTGGTCTCAAACTCCTGGCCTCAAGTGATTCTCCTGCCTTGGCTTCCCAAAGTCTCAGGATTATAGCCGTGAGCCACCATGCCCAGTACCAACTGATTTTTGTGTGTTCGCTTTGTATCCTGTAACCTTACTGAATTGGTTTATTAGTCCTAACAGTTTTCAATGGAATTTTAAGGATTTTCTACTGTAAAATCATGTCATCTGTGAAGAGAACTAATTTTGCTGCTTCCTTTCCAGTTTGGATGACTTTTCTCCCTTTTTCTTTCCTAACTACTCAGGCTAGAACTTCCCGTACTATATTGAATAGAAGTGGTGAGAGTGGGCATCCTTGTCTTATTTCTAATCTTAGAGGAAAAGCTTTTAGTCGTTCACCACTTTTTTTCTTTTTGAAATGGAGTTTCGCTCTTGTCACCCAGGCTGGAGTCTAGTGGCGTGATCTAGGCTCACTACAACCTCTGCCTCCTGGGTTCAAGCAATTCTCCTGTCTCAGTCTCCCGAGTAGCTGGGTTTACAGGCGTGCACCACCATACCCAGCCCATACAAATAATTTTTTATATTTTTAGTAGAGACAGGGTTTTGTCATGTTGGCCAAGCTGGTCTTGAACTCCTGACCTCAGGTAATCTGCCCACCTCAGCCTCCCAAAGTGCTGGGATTACAGGCATGAGCCACCTCGCCCGGCCTAGTCTTTCACCATTGAATATGATGTTAGTTGTGAGCTTCTCATATACGGACTTTACTAGATTGAGGTAGTTTCATTCTGTTCCTGGTTTGTTGAGTGTTTTTATCATGAAAGGATGTTGAATCTTTTCAAATGCTTTTTCTGCATCAATTGAGATGATCATGTGGCTTTTGTCCTTCATTCTGTTAATGTGAGGTATTTCATTAATTGATTTTTGTTATGTTGAAGCCATAGTTGCATTCCAGGAATAAACTTGGTCATGGTGATTAATCCTTTTAATTTATTGTTGAATTTCATTTCCCAGTATTTTGTTGAGGACTTTTGCATCAATATTCATCAGGGATATTGGCCTGTAATTCTATTTTCCTGTATTGTCTTTGTATGGCCTTGGTATCAGGATAATGATGGCCTCATTGAATGAGCTTGGAAGTATGCCCTTCTCTTCAATTTTTTTGGAGGAATTTCAGGAGGATTGGTTTTATTTCTTTTTAAAATGTTCATAGAATTCATCAGTGAAGCCATCTGGTCCTGGACTTTTGTTTGTTTGGAGGTTCTTAATTACTAATTCAATCTGCATCCTCATTGTGGCTCTTTCAGATTTTCCATTTCTTCATGATTCTGTCTTCCTACGTTGTGTGTTTCTAGGAATTTATCCGTCACTATTCATAGTATTCTCTTATAGTCCTTTTTTTTCCTGTGGTGTCTCTTGTAATCTTCCCTCTTTCATTTGAGTTGAACGTTCTCTCTCTCTCTCTCTCTTTTTTTTTTATTTTGAGACAGTCTAGTTAAAAATCATGACATTTAGAAAAAAATCTATACATTTAGACAATAGAATAGTTTGTTTGTTTGTTTTAGATAGAATCTCACTGCTGCCCAGGGTAGAGTATAGTGGTGCAATCTCGGCTCACTGCAACCTCCACCTCCCGGGTTCAAGCCATTCTTCTGCCTGAGCCTCCTGAGTAGCTGAGATGACATGCGTGTGCCACCATGTCCAGCTAATTTTTGTATTTTCAGTAGAGATGAAGTTTCACCGTTTTGGCCATCCCAAACTCCTGGCCTCAAGCGATCCACTTGCCTCGGCCTCCCAAGTGCTGGGATTACCCATGCCCGGCCTCTTTTTTCTTAGTTAACCTAGCTAAACGTTTGTCAATTTTTTTTTTTTTGCTCTTTTCATAAAACCAACTTTTCATGTTGTTAATTTTCCTATTGTCTTTTTGTTCTCTATATCTATATAGATATCTCTATATGTCTGATCTTTATTACTTCCTTCATCCTGCTAGCTTCGGTTTCAGTTTACTCTTTGCTTTTGAGTTTCTTGACATGCAGAGTTAGATTGTTGATTCAAGATTTTTCTTTTTTAAAAAATGTACGTATTATAGCTGTAAAATTCCCTCTTAGCACTGCTTTTACTGCATTCCATAAGTATGTTGTGATTTCATTTTTTTCTTTTATCCATTGGCTGTTTAAGAATGTGTTGTTTAGGCCAGGTGTGGTGGCTCAGTCCTGTAATTCCGGCACTTTGGGAGGCCAAGATGGGTGGATCATCTGAGGTCAGGCATTTGAGACTAGCCTGGCCAACATGGTGAAACCCCATCTCTACTAAAAATACAAAAGTCAGCCAGGCATGGTAGTGGACACCTGTAATCTCAGCTACTCTGGAGAGTGAGGCAGAAGAATTGCTTGAACTGGGGAGGTGGAGGTTGCAGTGAGCCGAGATCACGTCACGGCACTCCAGCCTGGGTGACAGAGCAAGACTCCATCTGAAACGAAAAAAGAATGTGTTGTTTAATTTGCACATACCTGTGGATTTTCATTGTGTTCTTGATTTCTAGTTTCATTTCATTGTAATTGAAAAAGATAGTTTGTATGATTTCCGTCTTTGTGTGTTTGTTGAGACTTGTTTTATGACTAATACATGGTCTATCCTGGAGAATGTTTCATGTACACTTGAGAAGAACTTTTATTATGCTGTTTTTGGGCAGCGTGTTCTGTAATTGTCCGGTTCAACTGCCTGTAGAGTTGTTCAAGTACTCTATTTCCTGATTGATCTTCTGTCTGTTTCTTCTGTTGGTTTATTGAAAGTGAGATATTAAAGTCTCCTAATATTATTTTGCTGCTGTCTATTTCTTCCTTCAATTCTGCCAAAGTTTCCTTCGTAAATTTAAGAGCTCTGAGGTTTGGTGCATAAATATTTATAATTGTTACTTCTTTTTGGTGATTTGTTCTTTTTATCACTATATAATGTGTTTCTTTGCTTCTGGTAACAGTTATTTTTTTTATTTTTTTAAGACGGTGTTTCACCATGTTGGTCAGGCTGTCTTGAACTCCCGACCTCAGGTGATCCGCCCGCCTTGGCCTGCAAAGTGCTTAGATTATAGGCGTGAGCCACCACGCCTGGCCGGTAACAGTTATTTTATTCCCACTTGTCAGCAGTGATTCTTTTTTTCTAAGTGACAGAGGCTAACTGTACCTATTACATAGTGTACATAGTGATGTTTTCATACATATAATATATAGTGATTAGATCACTATATATTATAATCACTATATATTATAATCACTAATATCTATATAATATATAATAATCACTATAATATATAGTGATTAGATCATGGCAATTAACATAGATCATGGCAATTAACATTTCAAACATTTATTATTTCTTTCTGTTGGGAACATTCAATACTCTCCTTCTAGCTGTTGAAACTATATACTGTACTATTGTTAACTATAGTCATCCTACAGTGGCATAGAACACTAGAGCTTATTCCTTTTATCTAGCTGCAATTTCATATCCTTTAACAAATCTCTCCCTATACCTCTCTTCCTCTTACCCTTCCTAGTCTCTAGTATTGTCTGCTGTACTGTTTACTTCTGCGAGATCAACTATTTTTAGTTTCCACATATGAGTGAGAACATGTGGTGTTTAACTTTCTGTTCCTGGCTTATTATGCTTAACTAAATGTCCTCTAGTTCCATCCATGTTGCCACAAATGACAGGATTTCATATTTTTATGCCTCAGTAATATGACATTGTCTATCTATACCACATTTTCCTTATCTATTCATCTGTTGTTGGACACCCAGGTTGATTTCATATCTTGGCTACTATGAATAGTGGTGCAGTCAACACGGAGGTGCAGCTGTCTCTTCAGTATACTGAGTTCCTTTCCTTTGGATAAATGTCCAGTAGTGGGATTGCTAGATCATATGGTAGTTCTATGTTTTTTCTTTTTAAATTTTTTATTATTATTTTTTAATGTATTCATTCTTTTCTTTTTCTTTTTTTTTTTTTCTTTTTTTTTTTTTGAGACGGGGTCTTACTGTGTCACCCAGGCTGGAGTGCAGTGGCATAATCTCACCTCACTGCAACCT
>CAUYQU010013744.1:0-12159 GCA_963574635.1 Cheracebus regulus | reverse complement strand
TTCACATAGTCCCATATTTCTTGGAGACTTTGTTCATTCCTTTTTACCCTTTTTTCTGTCATCTTGCCTTCTCGTTTTATTTCATTGAGTTGATCTTCGACCTCTGATATCCTTTCTTCTGCTTGGTCAATTCGGCTGTTGCAACTTGTGCATGCTTTGTGAAGTTCTTGTGTTGTGTTTTTCAGCTGCATCAAGTCACTTATATTCCTAAGTTGTTTATTCTTGTTAGCATTTCGTCAGATCTTTTTTCAAGGTTTTTAGTTTCTTTGCATTGGGTTAGAACATGTTCTTTTAGCTCACAGAAGTTTCTTATTATCCACCTTCTGAAGCCTGATTCTGTCAATTCTTCGCACTCATTCTCCATCCAGCCTTGTTCCCTTGCTGGTGAGGAGTTGTGATCCCTTGTGGGAGGAGAGGGATTCTGGTTTCGGGTGTGTTCATCCTTTTTGCTCTGGTTTCTTACCATCTTTGCAGATTTATCCACCTGTCATCTTTGTAGTTGTTTACTTTCAGATTGAGTCTCTGAGTGGACGTCCAGTTTGTTGATGATGAAGTTATTTCTTTCTGTTTCTTAGTTTTCCTTCTAACATTGAGGCCCCTCTGCTATAGCACTGCTGAGGTCCACTCCAGGCTCTGCTTGCCTGAGGATCACCTGCAGCTGCTGCAGAACAGTAAGGGTTGCTGCCAGTTTCTTCTTCTGCTCTCTTTGTCCCAGAAGGATACCTGCCAGATGTCAGTCTGAACTCTCCTTTATGAGGTGACTCTTTGGATATATGGGGGTCAGGGAGCTGCTTGAGGAGACAGTCTGTCCTTTATAGGAGCTCACGTGCTGAGCTGTGAACTCTGTTGTTCATTCAGAGCTGCTGGACAGATACATTTACGTCTGCTGCAGCAGAACTCATAAACCGCCCCCCCCCACCCAACTTTTTTTTCCCCAGGTGCTCTGTCTCGGGGATTTAGGGCTTTTTTCTGTTGTCCTGCTGCCTTTTTTCAGGGCTGCCCTGCCCTGCCAGGAGGCAGCCTAGTCACTGTCTGCTTACAGAGGCTTTGCTGAGCAGCCGTGGGCTCCACCCAACTGCCATGTGAACTTCCCTGCAGTCCTATTTATATGGATATAGTTAGAACTGCCTCAGCAGTGGTGGCCCACCTCTATAATGGCAGACTCTCTCTGTAATGGTGGGCTGCCTCAGCAATAGTGGGCTGCCTCAGCAATGGTGGACTACCTCCATAGTGGTGGACTGCCTCGGTAATGGCGGACACCCCTCCCCCACAGAGTTGGACCGTCCCGGGTTCAGCTGTGCTTGCTGTGAAACTCTCAATCCAGAGCGTTTCAGATTGCTGTTTTTTTGTGGGAGTGGGACCAGCTGAGCCTGATCACCTGGCTCCCTGCCTCAGAGCGAACGGTCTACTGTGTCCCAGGTGTTCCAGTTGTCTGTTGAATAGGCACTGGGATCTGTGCGATTTCCGTGCGGCAACCCACTGTGCCTGTGCCGGCTGAAACAGCTGCGCTGAGATTCGTGGTACTTTTTTGCCCAGGACTCTCCTGGCCTGGCTCCCTGTTTCAGTCCCCTTTTCTATCAGTTGAATGGGCGACTCTGTCTTCCTGTAGCTCCAATCGCCAGCTGAAACAGTGCCCGTGGAGGACTGCGCTGGGGCACCGGCCAAGATAGCCGCACAGGCTGAAACAGCTGCGCTAGGGCGCCGGCAGAAACATCCATTCAGGCTGAATCAGCCGCCCCAGGGCGCTGGTCAAAACAGCCACACAGGCTGAAACAGCCGCGCTGGTGACCCGTGGGGCTCCTCCGCCTGGAAATCTCCTGGTCTGTGGGCAATAAAAATGTGTCTGGAAATGCGGTGTCCACTCACCCTCCATGCTTTTGCTGGGAGCTGCAATCCTGAGCTGCTCCTAATCGGCTATCTTGGATCTGAATTTTATTTTTTTTATAAAGATGTTTATGGGGGCCAGGTGCAGTGGCTCACGCCTGTAATCCCAGAATTTTGGGAGGCTGAGGTGGGTGGATCACATGAGTTCAGAAGTTCTTGGCCAGTCTGAATAACATAATCAAACCCTGTCTCTACAAATAAAAAAACTAGCTGTGTATGGTGACACACACCAGTAGTCCCAGTACTTTGGAGGCTGAGGTGGAAGGATCATTAGTGGTTGAGGCTGCAGTGAGCTGTGATCGTGCCACTGCCCTCTCGCCTGGGTGATAGAGGGAGATCCTGTCTCAATAAAATAAAATTTTATAAAAGATATTTATTGGGTAAGCTGACTTGTTTTAAACAATGAAATTTCATTTTCATTTAACTATAATGTATTCTTTGATAATATATTTACTCCATTTACTCCAAATGCTTAATTTGTTTTGTTGTTGTTGTTTTGAGATTGAGTCTCGCACTGTTTCCAGACTGAAATGCAATGGCAAAATCTCAACTCATTGTAACCTCTGCCTCCCGCGTTCAAGCGATTCTCCCTCCTCAGCCTCCCAAGTAGCTGGGATTACAGGCACCCACCACCATGCCCAGCTAATTTTTTTTGTATTTTTAGTAGAGACTGGGTTTCACTATGTTGGCCAGGCTGAATTTGAACTCCTGACCTCGTGATCCACTCGCCTCAGTATTCCAAAGAATGCTAGGATTATGGACCTGAGCCACCACACCCAGTGGCTTTGTTTTTTTTTTTTTTTTTTTTTTTGAGATGGAGTCTCACTCTGTCGCCCAGGCTAGAGTGCAATGGCGCCATCTCAGCTCACTGCAACCTCCGCCTTCCCGGTTCAAGCAATTCTCCTGCCTCAGCCTCACAAGTAGCTGGGATTATAGGCACCCACCACCATGCCCAGCTAATTTTTTGTATTTTTACTAGAGACAGGGGGGTTTTACCATCTTGGCCAGGCTGGTCTTGAACTCCTGACCTCAGGATCCACCCGCCCCGGCCTCCCAAAGTACTGGGATTACAGGCGTGAGCCATCACACCCGGCCAGCTTTGTATATTTTGAAGTCAAACACTGTGATGTGTCCAGCTTTGTTCTTTTCTATCACAACTGCTTTGACTATTTGGGGCCTTTTGTGGTTCCATATAAATTTCAGAAGTGTTTTTTTCCAATTTTATAAAAATGTCATTAAATTTTTGATCGGGATGGTACTAAAATCTACAGATCTTTTTAGACAGTGTGGCCATTTTAACAATATTAACTCTTCCAATCCATGAATAAAGGATATTTTTCCATTTATTTGTGTGTTCTTCAATTTCTTTCATCAGTGTTCTATAGTTATTTGTGTACAAGTCTTTTGCCTCCTTGATTAAATTTATTCATAAGTTTTTTTCTTTTATTGGTAACTATTGTGAATGAGATTGTTTTCATAATTTCTTTCTTGGACTGTTCACTGTTAGCATTTAAAAACACTACTGATTTTTTAATGTTGACTTTGTATCTTGAAATGTTACTGAATTCATTTACTAGTTTTAACAATTTTTGATGGAGTCTTTAGGACTTTATATAAGATAATGTAATCAGCAAACAGAGACAATTTAGTTTCTTCCTTTCTGATGTAGGCACCCCTTTTTATTTCTATCTCTTGATTAATTGCTCTGGCTACGACTCCAGTATTGCGTTAAACAGAAGTGATGAGAGTAAGGCTAGGCACAGTGGTTCACACCCGTAATCCCAGCACATTGGGAGGGCGAGGTAGGGGGATTGCTTGAGCCTAGGAGTTTGAGACCGGCCTGGGCAACATGGCAAAACCCCATCTCTACAAAAAACACAAAAATTAGCCAGGCATGGTGGGCATGTTTCTACAGTCCCAGCTACTTAGGAGGCTGAGGTGGGAGGATTGCTTGAGCCCAGGAGGAGGAGATGGCAGTGAGCTGTGATTGCACTACTGCCTTCCAACCTGGGCAACAGAGTGAAACCCTGTCTCAAAAAAAAAAAAAAAAAAAAATAGGGTGAGAGTGGGCATTCTGTCTTGTTCCTGATCTTATAGGAAAAGCTTTAAACTTTTCACTGCTGAGGATGATGTTAGCTGTGGGCTTATGATACACAGTCTTGATTGTGTTGACATGCCTTCCTTCTGTACCTAATTTGGTTGAGGTTTTTTTTTATCATGAAAAGATGCTGAATATTGTTAAATGCCTTTTCTGCATCTATTGAGATGATCATATGATTTTTGTCCTTCATTCTGTAAATGTGGTATATCACATTTATTAACTTGTATTTTTTTCGGGGGAGGGGACAGAGTTTTGCTCTTATTGCCCAGGCTGGAGTACAATGGCATGAACTTGGCTCACTGCAACCTCCTTCTCCTGGGTTCAAGTGATTGATTCTCCTGCCACAGCCTCCCAAGTAGCTGGGATTACAGGCATGTGCCACCATGCCCGGCTAATTTTTTTTACTTTTAGTAGAGACGGGGTTTCACCATGTTGGTTAGGCTGGTCTCAAACTCCTGACCTCAGGTGACTCACCCACCTCAGCCTCCTAAAGTGATGGGATTACAGGTATGAGCCACTGCATCCAGCCTAATTTGGATTATTTTGAACCACCTTTGTATCCCAAATGTAAGTCCCACTTGATTATGGTGAATAATCCTTATAAATGTGCTGATGAATTTTGTTTCCTAATATTTTGTTGAGGATTTTTGCATCTATCTTCACCAGGAATATTAGCTTATAATTTTATTTTCTTGTAGAATATCTATACTTTTTTCCCCAGAAGAAATTGAACAATCTATTTAATATACGTATGGAAGAAAAATGAGCCAAGAATCTCATATCCAGGAAAAATGACTTGTAAAAGTATAAAAGGCACAGAGCAGCTGTTATCAAAATGACAAACTCAGAAAACATTGTTCCCACAGACACTTTCTAAAGAATCTACTACAGGGTATGTTGGCAAAATTTTTCTGTAAAGGACTAGATAACAAATAGTTTGAGCTCTATAATCCAAAAAAGAATCTGTTGCATATTCTCTTTCTACAATTTTTACAACCCTTTAAAAATTTCCTAAAATGAAAAAACAAATTCCTAAAATGTAGAAATGAATGGCTAAAGAAATGGTGATACATATACAATATGGATATGGATATATACATGTATATCGACTAATATATACACTCACATAATGAAATAAAATGCAGTCTATAAAAAGGAGACACTGCCATTTGTCAACAACATGGATAAACCTGGAGGACATTATGCTAAGTGAAATAAGTCAGACACAGAAAGACAAATACCGTATGATCTCACTTATACGCAGAATCTAAAAAAGTCTGCTTTAGAAACAAGCAGCTACAGGGTTAGAAAAAAAAAGAAAGAAAGAAAAATAAAAAAGTCAAACACATCAAAGCAGAGTAGAACGGTGGTTGCCAGGGCAGGAATGGGAGGAAATAGGGAGATGTAGGTCAAAGAGTACTAACTTGTCCTTATATAAAATAAACAGGCCAGGCATGGTGGCTTACGCCTGTAATCCCAGCACTTTGGGAAGCTGAGGCAGGTGGATCGCCTGAGGTCAGGAGTTTGAGACCAGCCTGGCCAACATGGTGAAACCCTGTCTCTACTAAAAATATTTAAAAATTAGCCAGGCATGGTGGTGCATGCCCGTAATCTCAGCTGCTTGGGAGGCTAAGGCAGGAGAATCACGTGAACCCAGGAGGCGGAGGTTGTAAGCCACGGTCGCGCCACTGTACTCCAACCTGGGGTGACTCTGTCTCAAAAATAAATAAATAAATAAATCTAGAGATATAATGTATAGCATAGAGACTACAGTAAATAATAGAACACAGTATAGTAAAAATTTGCTAAGCTGTTAGGTCCTCTTACACAAAAAAAGAAGTGACTAGGTCTAGTGACAAACACGTTAATTCCTGACTCTAGTAGTCATTTCACTATGTATATATCTAGCAAGACATCATTTGTATACCTTAAATATACACAAACAAAATTTTTTAATGTAAAATTTGCAAAAAACATTCTTGGCCCACAGGTCTTACAAAAACAGGTAGACGATCATAATTTGCCAACTCCTGTACTAGAAAATGAGCTTCAGAGAACCAAAATGATTAGAGGGGCACTGACAAAGAACTGGAATGATATTAAGTAAATAAAATATTAAGTAAATCCATGGAAATAAAATTAGTTAAAAGTGACACAGTATGTCAGTGTACTCTGATTATATAGATACCATTTTTTTTTAAATATAGGAGAAAATGAGAGACTGTATATACAAAGAATTAGTTTCTTTAGCTGTTCTCATTAATCTTAATGGTGGTGATAGTATAATGTTTGAGAAAGCAAAGGAATAATTATTATATGATAGACTATTCCTATCACCCCCATGTCCTTCAGAGCAATGATTCTCAGTGTGAAGAAAGGTGATATGGATTTAATATAGAATCCTATAGTTCCACTTCTGTTGTGTGTTTTTGTTTTTTTGAGATGGGGTCTCGCTACATTGCTGAGGCTAGCCTCAAACGCATGGGCTCAAGCAATTCTCCCACCTCAGTCACCCAAGTAAGTGGGACTACAGGCATTTGCAACTGCACACAGCTAGTCCTGCTTTTGAATAGAAAGTGTGAATTCATGAAGTATTTTACTGTGTGTATGCGCGTGCGCAGGCACACACACACACACACACACAACCACTGAAAAAAGCTTATGAATACTGACTACCCCAGCAATGAACATCCCTTCTGGTCAGATAGCAGTCTTGAAAAAGTATTTTCCACTAAATGAAAGGGCATGTTGAAGAAATGACTGATCACTGAGCTGAGCTGTATCTTGTCACACCAGATCCTGTCACAACAGATAGCAAGGAAGCTATCAGACACAACTGAGGTCACAGCAAAAGTACTCAGGAGCCAATGTGCAGAAGCATCTAGTGGCCAGAGAAGAAACAATTTGAACTCAATAAAAATGCTAACTGCAATACCTAGAAACATTTAAACTTGGTCTCTTGGAAAGATAAGAAACCAAACCATGATCTTGAAAACTGGCCAAAAAAAATAAAGCAAAAGAATCCAGTTTTTATCATGCTTTTCATACATGAAAAGCTGTAACCCCAGGCAACCAAAAAGTATAGAGGCAAAGGATATACCTCTTCATAAAACTGTTCCAACTAAGATACAGAAAAGCCATCAGAATTAGAATATCAACATTTTACAAGATCCAACAAATTGATGAATCGAGGCACTGAGGATCAATGGCTGCTAAAATCACAAGAAAAATGACAACCACACATAATCACAGCCTTACTAAGTAAGACCTTGAGTGTGATTAAGCCTCTGGATTCATCCTCTGGATTCAGCTTAATCACACTCAAGGTCTAATTTACATGAAGTACAGAATTCAGAAGAACATACTGGAAAATGAGCAATTTGATTGCAAAATTGCATGATTTTCCAACAGCAAAATTCAGATTATGAATACTTTACAGGCTAAATAGCTTGGGTTCTTCAAAAAATAGTGTATGGTAAAGAAAGGAACAGAGTATTTAGAAATCTGTTGATTAAAAGAAAAAGAAGACTTGTCAAATTATTTTTAATGAGTAAGACTAAGCTATAATCTCTAGGGATGCACCTTGGGTAATACAAGTAAAAAGAAACAGAATAAGTGATTTCTAAGGGTGCCAGGAGAATGGACAGTTTGGGAGGAGAGGAGGGGACTTAGTTTGGGACAGGGGACATGAAAAAGCTTCTGGATTGACTGATACAGCTCTATTTCTTGACATGGGTGATTTATTAGAGTATTTGCCTTATAAAAATTCATTAAGGTAATTTTTTAAATTGTGCTTACAGTGATCTACAAGGCCCTACATAACATAACCTGACCTTCACACAATCCTCCTTCACTCTTTCCCAGGTCTACTGATGTCTTGGTCCTTGACTAGGCCAGGCGTGGTCTCTTGTTAGCTACTTTACTGTGACTCTTCTCTCTGCCTGGAGCACTCTTGCTTTGGTTAACTCCCTCACCTCCTTGACTACTAACTTTCTATTATAATCTGACCTTCAAAATCCTCTGGACCCTGATCCCCTTTATTTTCCTCTGTTTTTCCTTTTTTCCATTATAACCTTCTAATTTGCTATATGTTTTTGTTTACTATGTTTCTGTCTCCTCCCATGAGACTGTAGGATACATGATAGCGGAATT
This sequence comes from Cheracebus regulus, assembly GCA_963574635.1. Taxonomy (NCBI): domain Eukaryota; kingdom Metazoa; phylum Chordata; class Mammalia; order Primates; family Pitheciidae; genus Cheracebus; species Cheracebus regulus. The sequence continues at coordinate 4,022 of CAUYQU010013744.1, read as the reverse complement.
TTTGCCTGTTGTATCAGTTCACTTGCTCTCCTACAGTTCTCTACTCAAGTATCACCTTACCAATGAGTCCTTTGCTGACAATTCCTACATCCCAGCTCTTGGCAACCTCCTACTGCCTGCTTTATTTATTTCATAGCACTTACTACCATCTGACAAACTAGATGTTTAACCTATCCTTTTTGTTTTAAAATGAGATGGCTGTAAATGTTTTGTCTGTTTTGTTAACTGCTGGAACATTACTGAGCATATAATGGGTGCTCAGTAAAAACATGTTGAGTGCACAGTCTTTATTATATCTAGGTAATTTTTTTCCTGTTCCTTAAGAGCTTTTATCATGAACAACAACTGAATTTTACCCAGAGCCTTTTCAGCACTGAATGATATAATCATATGGTTTTCTCCCTTAATTTACTGATGCGGTAAATTCTGTTAATAGATTTTTCTAGTAGTGAACTATTCTTTTATTGCTGAAATAAAAACTATTTGGTCATAAAAACTTATCAATCTTTGCTACACTCCTGAATTCTATTTACTGGTATTTTGTTTATGGTTTTAGCATCTGTATGCATAAGAAACCTAATCTAAAGTTTTCTTTTATGTAATTTCTATTGTTTTTTTTCTAACTTTGTAAAATGAACAGGGAATTTTCCATCTTTTCCTATGAGTCAAAATAGCTTACATAGCATTGGACTCATCTGTTCTTTACTGATTAGAAATAATTCAGTTGTGTGTCATCTCTTCCTATTTAAATAATTTCTTAATCACATTTCAGTCATTTTGATGCTAATCTACCTACTTAAGTTCTCCAACTATCTTGAAAAATCAGATATTGTTTCTAGACTTTCAAATGTATTCCAAATGTACTTTCATGTATTCTCGTATCATTTTTTTAAAAAATGTCTTTTGGCTGGGTATGGTGGCTCATGCCTGTAATCACAGCACTTTGGGAGGCCAAGGTGGGTGGATCATCTGAGGACAGGAGTTCAAGACCAGCCTGGCCAACATGGTGAAACATCGTCTGTACTAAAAATACAAAAATTAGCCCGGTGTGGTGGTGCGCACCTATAATCACAGCTACTCAGGAAGCTAAGGCAAAAGAATCACTTGGACCTAGGAGGCAAAAGTTGCAGTGAGCTGAGATCACACCACCGAACTCCAGCCTGGGCAACAGAGTGAGACTGTCTCAAAAAAGAAAAAAATTTGTTTATAGCTGTGATTATTTCTCCTTCCTCATCCTTTATGATATATATTCACTTTTATTTTTATCAGTATTGCAAAGGGTTTATATTTTTACTGACCATCCCGAAGAATTGATTTTGGTTTTTATTTATCCTATTTTTCTCTATTTTATTCATTTCAGCTTTGATCTGTATTGACTTTAGGGCTCAATACCCTGACTCCTTTCTCTAAGACATCATTCCCCTGTCTTACATTCCCTTATGTTTGGATATCTTTCTTATTCTATTCTTTGCCACTGAGTAAGACACATCAACCTTGATTCATACAAGTAGATTTCATTACTAAAGTGCTGAGTCTCACTAGAAAATGCAAAAGGGGTATCAATAGCAGCATTAAACTGGAGGTTTCATAAGGCATGTATAGTTGAAGGCTAAACTATGGCATAGTTTAAAAAGTAGCCACCTTGGCTGGGCGCAATGGCTAACGCCTATAATCCCAGCACTTTGGGAAGCCAAGGTGGGGCAGATCACGAGGTCAGGAGATGGAGCCATCCTGGCCAACATGGTGAAACCCTGTCTCTACTAAAAATACAAAAAAATGTAGCTGGGTGTGGTGGCACATGCCTGTAGTCCCAGCTCCTCGGGAGGCTGAGGCAGGAGAATTGCTTAAACCCAGGAGGCAGAGATTGCAGTGAGCCAAGATTGCCTCACTACACTACAGCCTGGGTGACAGTGCGAGACTCTGTCTCAAAAAAAAAAAATTAGCCAGGCATGGTAGCACATGCCTGTAATCCCAACTACTTGAAAGGCTGAGGCAGGAGAATGGCTTGAGCCTGATAAGAGAAGATTGCAGTGAGCCAAGACTGCACCATTGCACTCCAGCCTGGGTGACAGAGGGAAACTCTGTCTCACAAAAAAAAAGAAAAAGAAAAAGAGGCTTCCTAATGTAACCTCACTGCTACATGTATAATATGTGTATGCATTCCTGCCACACCCCCTCCCCCAATATATGTTCCATAAGGGCAGGAAGTTTTGTTTTGTCTGCTGCTGAATCTTAAGTGCCCAGGATGGTTCCAGGTACATAATGGGAGCTCAACAAACATTTTTTGAATAACTGAGTAACTGCGGAAAGCTGTTTCTAATTCTTCAAATAAAATCAGCATTTCTAGCTTCAGATTGAAAGTTGGCATAAGGTCAAAAAACATTTCTCTCCTCCATTGTTTACCCTTTCGGTCCCCCATGTCTCAGTCATATCTCAGTACTTATTCTGCAGTTGGGGATGAAAGCAGCTCTGCTGTAGTTTTGTCTCTGGTTGGTTGATTTTCTCTGTATAGCAACATCTTGATGTTTAGCCAGTCCTGCATTCTTTACAAGAACAAATCTGATTTTTTTTTATGGCCTACAAATGGTTGCAAAAACACTGACATTTCATTTCTCAAAAGTCTTCTTACTGACTCATCCTGCTCTGGTCCTCCAGCATGAAATAACAGAACCAACTTGTTTAAGTGTTGCTAATAAGTACCCTAAGCGCATTCCAGACTTCAAGAATAACATGCACGACCAAATATTTAAATATTGGCTAAAATGCAATTGGGTAATCAACAGACTCATCAGTAGAACTGTTTTTATGTTTATGCTGTAAAAGATAATTGTTTAATATGTTTATATCTTAATTAATGCTTTTAACAGTTACAAATAATGAACCTATAATTGAATTTCCTTCTAGGATCATTGAACTTTACAATACTATATATCCTTTATTTGAATAACATTGACAGAGCAATCAAGATATTTTTTAGAATCCTAAAAATTATCCTTCATAATATGGAGTAGACACATATCTTAAAGAACAGCAATACTGTCTGAAGTGTGTAACTCAACATTTATGTATACAGCTATGTAGCTACCACCCAGATAGGGTAGTGATCATTTCTAGCCCTCAACAGTCTCTTTTGTGTTGCCTCCCAGTCAGTCCCCACAGAATAACCACTATTCTAACTGCTGTCACAAAAGATTGGTTTTAGCTCCTTTTGAACTTACAGAATATACTTGTTTGCATCTGGCTGTATATGCTTAGTATAATACCTCTGATATTCAATCATGTTGCATATATCACCGGTTTCTCTTTATTGGTAAGTAATATCTCATTACATGAATATAACATATTTTATTTACACATCTCCCTGTAATAGGTAGTTGGATCCATTTCTAGCTTTTAGCTATTACTATGAATAGTGCTGCTATAAATATTCTTGTATAAGTTTTTTAGTGTAATTTTTAAATGTATAACTTATTTATGTTGGGAATATATGCAGAAGTGGATTTACAAGGTTATAAGCTAGGCATGTTTTGCTAACTAGCCATAACAACATAGTTCCCCAAATGGTTGTACCAGTTTAACTCCTACCAACATTAACCTTGCCATTACTCTGTAATGTCCATTCATTTAATACTAACCATTCTGGTGAATATGGAACGGTATCACACTGTGGTTTTAAACTTCATTCCCTATGGACTAATATTACTAGGCCTACCTTTTTTTTTTTTTTCAATCTAGACATTTTTATTGTTACATTAAAAAATATTAAGATATTTGAAAAACTCAAAAAGTTTATAAAACACACTCATACTCAGTAATTTTCTCATTCTTTGACAGCCAGTGCTACATGTTGAAGACGTTACACTAAAACCAACCCACCACACTGCAAAAGTTGTATCTCCAGAGTTTAATAAACATGCATCCTAATTAAGAGGAAATATACTCTTGTATAAAAGAATGTAAGTTATTTTTATTAAGTTATTTTTAAAAATAACTTTTCCCTTAAACCCAGGAAGGGTTGATTT
>CAUYQU010013743.1:0-26164 GCA_963574635.1 Cheracebus regulus | reverse complement strand
CCTTGGAGAACCAGCTCCCTTAGCACCTCTGGGAAAGGTAAGTGCCCCTTCTCAGAGCGCCCACCTTCTATCACCACACTGTGCCATAACTTCTTATTTTGCTTTCTTTCCACTAGACTGGGCCCTCCTTTTTTTTTTTTTCTTCCTAGAGGTGGGGTTTCACCATGTTGGTCACGCTGGTCTCGAACTCTTGACCTTGTGATCTGCCCACCTCAGCCTCCCAAAGTGCTGGGATTACAGGCGTGAGCCACTGTGCCCGGCTCCTTTTTTTTTTTTTTTTTTTTGAGATGAAGTCTCACTCTGTCACCCAGGCTGTAGTGCAATGGTTTGATCTCAGCTCCACCTCCTGGGTTAAAGCAATTCGCCCGCCTCAGCCTCCCAAGTATCTGGGATCACAGGCACATGCCACCACGTCCAGCTAATTTTGTATTTTTAGTAGAGGTGGGGTTTCACCATGTTGGTCAGGCTGGTCTCCAACACCTTACCTCAGGTGATCTGCCCACCTCCGCCTCCCAAAGTGCTGGGATTATAGGCATGAGTCACCGACCCAGCCAAGACTGGGCCCTCTTTGAGGCACAATGTCTGATTATGCTGTGATTCTACACCCAGCCCCACCCCATTCCCAGACTGGGTCCTGGTACAGTAGTGAACACTTGTTGAATGAATAAAGGCCCAGGTGGAAGTCCACCACCTATCTATGAGCTCTGGGCCTTGCATTATATACTTTTATGTTTCCAAATGGATTGTTTTTGTGACCTCACAGTTTTCTAGGTATGAGGCTTCACTGCCACTCCTAGTCTGGAAGTGTCCCAAGGCAGGGCCAAGGCAAGCACCAGGCTGGGTCCAGGAAGCTCCTGGGTGGAGGCCACTACTGGAAAAATGGGATCTCACAAGAGGGACTCTCCCACTCTGCCACTATTCGGCTTCTGAAGTGGGGCTTGTCTCTGAGGTGCTCCCCTAGCTGCCCCTCCCTTTATCCCAGGACTTCAGAGGTTCCCACTTCAGCCTTGGTGGTGGGGAGGGGGCAGAGGAATATCTATCACCTTCTTTCGGAGCCTGCTCCTAGGTTAGTGGGGCCAGAGATCAATAGGGCAGAGATGGGGTGCTCATGGGTACTGGGTTCTATTGGTGTCAGCACACCTATTGAAAGCCTGGGAACTGAAACTGCTGGGGTGCAGCCGGGGTACAGAAAAGAAAGCATTTCATGACCTGGTTTCTGGCCTGGGGGCAGGTTAATGCTGTGATGCTGGATAAACATCTTCCTCTCTTCTCTACACCCCAGGATAGGTTTCTGGCCTGGAAGGGAACTTTTCTGACCCATCAAGAGAAATCCTAGTCAGGCGTGGTGGCGTGCACCTGTAATCCCAATAGCAGCTACTCAGGAGGCTGAGGCAGAAGAACTGGTTGAACCTGGGAGGTAGAGGTTGCAGTGAGCCAAGATCTTGACACTGCACTCCAGCCTGGACAAAAAAGAAAGAAAGAGGAAAGAAAGAAAAAGAAAGAAAGGAAAGAAAAAGAAAGAGAAAGAAAGAAAGAAAGAGTAAGAAAGAAAGAAAGAAAAAGAAAGAAGAAAGAAAGAAAGAAAGAGTAAGAAAGAAAGAAAGAAAAAGAAAGAAGAAAGAAAGAAAGAAATCCACTGCAGGCCAGACATGTTGGCTCACGCCTGTAATCCCAACACTTTGAGAAGCCAAGGCAGGCAGATCACTTGAGGTCAGGAGTTTGAGACTAGCCTGGCCAACATGGTGAAACCCCATCTCTACTAAAACTACAAAAATTAGCCATGTGTGGTTGCGAATGCCTATAATCCCAGCTACTCAGAGGCTGAGGTGTGAGGATTGCTTGAACCTGGGTGGAAGTGGCAGTGAGCCAAGATTGCAACACTGCACTCCAGCCTGGGCAACAGAGTGGGACTCTCTCTCAAAAAAATAAAAATAAAAAGAGGCTGGGCACAGTGGCTCAAACCTGTAATCCCAGCACTTTGGGAAGCTGAGTCGGTTAGATCACCTGAGGTCAGGAGTTCAAGACCAGCCTGGCCAACATGGTGAATTCCCGTTTCTACTAATAATACAAAAATCAGCCGGGTGTGGTAGTGCACACCTGTAATCCCAGCTACTCGGGAGGCTGAGGCAGGAGAATCGCTTGAACCCGGGAAGTGGAGGTTAAAGACTGTGCCATTGCACTCCAGCCTGGGCGACAGAGCAAGACTCTGTCTCAAAAAAACAAAAATAAAGGCTGTGCGGAGTGGCTCACGCCTGCAATCCCAGCACTTTGGGAGGCCGAGGCAGGCGGATCACAAGGTCAGGAGATAGAGACAATCCTGGCTAACACATTGAAACCCCATTTCTACTAAAAACACAAAAAATTAGCCAGGCATGGTGGCACGAGCCTGTAATCCCAGCTACTTGGGAGGCTGAGGCAGGAGAATCACTTGAACTTGGGAGGTGGAGGTTGCAGTGAGCCAACAATGCACCACTGCACTCCAGCCTGGGTGATGCAGTGAGACTCCGTGTCAAAAAAATTTTTTTAATTAAATTAAAAAATAAAAAGAGAAATCCACTGCAGCCTTATATCTGTGACAAGACTTGCAGGCCCTGCTTTCTTTTCTTATTTTTTTTTTTTTTTTGACAGTCTTACACTGTCGCCCGGGCTGGAGTGCAGTGTCGTGGTCTTGGTTCACTGCAAACTGTGTGTCCCAGTTCAAGTGATTCTCCTGCCTCAGCCTCCCAAGTAGCTGGAATTACAGGCGCATGCCACCACACCCAGCTAATTTTTTGTATTTTTAGTAGAGATGGGGTTTCACCATGTTGGCCAGGCTGGTCTTTAACTCCTTACCTCGTTATTCGCCTGCTTCGACCTCCCAAAATGCTGGGATTACAGGCATGAACCACTGCACCCAGCCTCAGGCCCTACTTTCATAGTCCTGGTAACCTGGCAATCAGTGACTAGTATCTTAGAAAGTTGGCCCCTTTCCAAAACTAAGACCAGTCTCCCTTAAGCTTCTACCCTGAAGGAGCTCATCCAAGTTTTATCATTGCCTTTAGATGCTGAAGCCCAGGAAAAGCTAGGGCATCTTCTCAGGACAGTTTATCTTCTTTCCATGCTTCTTGGGGCACCCCTGAGGGTCAGACAAACAAACCCAAACCCCTTGGCCCTCTGAAGGGACTCACCAAGAACAGGAATATGGGGAGAGCAATGAGGGACAAAGTCTGGATGACAAAGCTCACTGATCAAAAGCTCAAGCAGAGATACTGGCGGGGAGGGAAAACTCCCTAAAGAGCCCCTCCATCAGCTGCAGAATGTATCTCTTGTCACCAGCAGGATTTATTGCAAGGTTCTGCCAGCAAAATGATTTACAAATACATTCTTCCTCATCTCCCCCTTTCCAGGGCTGCTGCTGCGTTGCACAGGAAGAGATCTGCTTCTGAGATCCTGGGGCTGTATGCCTCCCCCTAACTCACCAGAGCTCTTCCAGCACACAGCACTCCCCCCATCCCCCAGCTGGCTTGGAGTTGGGCAGAGAAGCTTATGAGGCTGTTATCTCTCAACAGACAGCTGTGCAGGGCTGGAGGCAGCAGCTTATCAGGAGGCCTGCAGTGATTCACAGCCCAAGTCCCAGCTTCTCTGCTGAATAGTAATTTCCAGTAGCGGAATTGTGCTCAGTCTCTCTCCTCCCCCTTTCCCAAGGGTGTGCTGTCCTTTCTCAGAGAGACGGCAGTGAAGAGGAGATCTTACCCACGGAGCTGGGGGCTTTGTGCCAGCCTTCTGGGTAAGGCTCAGTCTATTGTCTGGAGGCTGCAGGTTCAGGGACCTCGGCAGGGTCGGCCACCCTTTGCAGTGACCCCTCCAGGAGAGTTCAATGCTCTCCACCTTCCTTCCCCTCCCAGAAAAGCAATGTGCCACTCCCTTTCCCTTAGTGGTGACGTACAGGGGGACATGGGCCTCCACTGGCCACAGCCCCTAAGGCCAGGGCCAGCCAGGGAGGGCAGAGTAGGGGAGGAGAGAGGAAGGAGCCAGGGACTGGGCAGTCCCTTGCACCGTTTTGAAGTTGTCCAGTCTCTGTGCCTGACCTGAAGACTCCAAAGGCTCAGGACGCAAGGCTGGAGGGGAGGGGAGACACAGGGAGCCAGGTCAGAGCTGTCTCTACACAGGCAGGTGCTTAGGAAAAAATTTGGGGACAGAGCCATTTTTGTGCTTGTTTTATTGGAAGCAAGACTCCAACTGCGAGGCTCAGGGGAGGAGGCCTGGAGAGTTCAGTCCCAGGTCTCCCTCTGGGTCAGCAGGGGGAAAAGGGGTGTTAAAAGAGCTAGAACCCTCAGAGATGCTCCTCTGAAGCTGGGAAGGAAAACTAGAAAGGAAAACCGTCCCGGGGCTGGGGGCGGAATAGGGCCCCACATCTCAGACTCTCCTACCCTCAAGCAGTCAGTTCTCACCCCCTGCCTTCCTCTGTCAACGGTGGGGGTGACTCCAAGTGTGGACTTCTCAGCTTCCACACTCCAGGTACCCTTCACGAATGCTGGCTGGCATAACCTTTGGGGGTTTCCAAACAAGGTTCCAGAATCCCACTGCCCACCATTCTCCCCCAAAGAAGGTCCCAGAAAAGGTGAAGTTCAGTATCTTCAGGCAACACGGGCATAAGCATCAACCATCGCACGAAGTTTTCCTAGGGTGGTCGGGGATCCTCTCCTGCCACTCTTAGGGCCCCTCTCTTGTCGCCTTAAGGTCCATGCTACCTGTCTTGAGCTGTGTCCAGGTTGTGAGCTCCAGAGGACAGAGGAGTGAAGGGCTAGCGGTGCAAGTGAAGGTGGAGGTGCTGGGGGAAGATCCTGCCGGTCTAGGTGGCCCACAGTCCGGAGTTCTCAGGCCGTCTGATCCTCGTCCGCAGCCCCTGGCTCGGGTTGCGATCGCTTCGCGGAGCCTTCTCCAGCTGCGGGTTCCCCTAGGCTCCTCTTGGACGTCGGCGCGGCTGGCGGGGACGAGGGACCAGGATGGGGGTTCGGGGGCTGGTAGCCGGGCTGTCGCGGATCCAGCGCGTCCTTGGAAAGTAGGATGGCGAGGCCCGGCACGTTCTTAAGTACGCTGAGACTAGCGGCCGGCTCGCCAGGCGTCTGACCCTGCGTTGGCCCAGGCGGGAGGCTCTGCCACACCTCGCGCACGCTCCGGTAGCGCAGCCGCGTGACCTGGTGCAGGCCCGCCAGGCGGCGCTTGAGGATCTCGGCGCACGTGACGGTTTTGGTGGTGGCCCGGCCGCAGCCGCTGAAGACGATGGCGCGCGTCGCTGGCTGCGCCATGCTGGCGGTGGCGAAGGCCATCAGGTTCCGGATCTTGCTGCCCTCCTTGACCCGCATGTGCACCGCGCCCGGCGCCAGGTCTGCGAAGGGGCCGGAGCCCGGGCCGCTCCCCTCGGCTCCGCCTCCCGCTGGCGCCTCTTCGGAGCGCACCTTACGGAAGTTCTCCATGCGCCGTCGTCGCCGGGACCACGGGTTGTGCCATGGGGCGGCCTCAGCCCCGCGGCTGCATGGCCGCCGGTCGTGCCCTGCAAGGGCCAGCAGGGGTAAGGGCGCGGGAGCAGCGCGGACGCCGGCGGGCGGGCTGGGACGGCGCTATCTCGGCCCCACTTCGCTCAAGCGGGCGCCGCTCTACTCCGCGCTCTGGGAGCCCGCTGCTCCGCGCCTTTAGCTGAGGCCCCGCCCCTGCCGCCAGGCCCCGCCCCTGCCGCCAGGCCCCTCCCCTGACCCGGCCCCCACCGCCCGGGTCCCAGCCTCACCCGCTTTTCTTGGCGAGTCCGGGTCCTCAGCTACGCGGGCGTGGAAGCGGGCGCGCTGCGGAGCGTATGGGGAGGTGAAGGTGAAGTTCCACTATAATCGCCATCAGCGTCCTCCGGGCCAACGCTCACAAACCGGCAGCCTAAATAAAAGCTGTGCTTGCGGTGCCAACGCCGCTTCAAACCCGGCATCCGAGCCCTTCCGCGTTGCAACTGAAGGCCGCTCCTCGTCCCCTCCCAGGGAGAGATTTCTGAGAGGCTCGCTGGGGCCTCGCTCCTCCTCCCCTCGGGGAACACCCCCACCTTTTTTCTGCTCCCAAGTATTCTTGCCTCAAGGACAGCTAGTGCGCGGTCAGCAGAGTGCGGGAGGAGCTGGCTCCAGCTCCACTCCGCTTCTGCCCTCGGGCGACTAAGTCGCGGCGTGGTGCTCGGGGGGCGCGGGAGACCCAGGCTTCAGCCTCACCACGTCTGCCTACGGCTCGAGGCTCCTGGACCCCCGTGTACCCCTGGGACGTGGGGAGTGAGGCTTTGGGCCAGGCTGTTCCCCGAGGCGCACGGGGAAGCGGGTGAGACCTCTTCTGGAGGGGCGGTAGGCTCGCTCCACCCATGCCCGAGAGCCCACCCTTAGAGCTGCATGCTTTAGGGTGAGCCAGGCACGGTGCCCCGCCAACGTGGCCGCCCCTTTCCTCCCAGGTGGAATTCGCTCAGGCAACCTTGGCCCCTTGAGACCCAGTGGGGTCCTTTTTGGAAAGGAGGCTGGGTGAAGGCAGATTTTAAGAAAGAGAAGGGAGGGGCCGGGCGCGGTTCCTCACGTCCGTGATCCCAGCACTTTGGGAGGCCGAGGCAGACGGATTACTTGAGATCATGAGTTCGACCAGCCTGGCCAACATCGTGAAACACCGTCTCCATTAAACATACAAAAATTAGCCGGGCGTGGTAGCGCTCGTCTGTAATCCCATCTTCTCGGGAGGCCGAGGCAGGAGAATCGCTTGAACCCGGGATGTGGAGACCGCAGTGAGCGGAGATCACGCCACTGGACTCCAGCCTGGGCGACAGAGCAAAACTCTGTCTCAAAAATAAATAAAAATAAAAAAGAGGGCGGGTGCAGTGGCTCACACATGTAATCCCAGCACTTTGGGAGGCTGAGGCAGGCAGATCACGAGGTCAGGAGATCGAGACCATCCTGGCCAACATGGTGAAACCCCGTCTCTATAAAAAATAATAATAATTAATAAATAAATAATAGAAAGGGAGAAGGGAGGGATACCCCCTTCTCTATGATGTGATTATTACGCATTGCATGCCTGCATCAAAACATCTCAGGTACCCTACAAATATAGACACCGATTATGCACCCACAAAAATTAAAAAGAAAGACTTTACAAAAAGAAAAGAAAGAAGGGAGGAGGCGGGGCGAGGGACGCTCAAGCCCTGGGGGCATTATGAAGCTACTGGATGCCTCTCGTCGGAAACTCCTTGGAGTGGCCCGGGGTCTCCTGCCGGGTGAGAGGAGCATTAGAGAAAGATGAGATTGAGGCTGTCAGCACTGCTGATGGAAGGGAGGGGGTGTGAGAAGGGGCCTGACTCTCCCTAAAACTGCCATGGGGCCTCGCCCGTCCTCCTTTCATCCGCCTCACGCCCAGACAGGACTGAGGGAGGGCTGCAGACCTGGTCCCAGTTGAGGGAGCGGGATGGGGCGTTTCGGGGAGGAACACCAAGAGCTAGGGCGGGCGTGCAACCGCGAAAGTGCTGGGGGCGTGACAGTTGCTGGGCCTCAGTTGGAGGTGGGGCTGCCAGACCCTCTTCTCCCTTCTCCCACTGTTCTCGCCTCCTGGGCATCTGCAGCAGCTCTCCGTCTCGGTCCCTGCTGTTCAGAACCGGGGTTTACCCCCTTACCACGCTTTGGGAGTGGCTGCGGCGCCTGGACCTTGGCACCCCAATGTATGAATGGCTGACCGCCCTCCCCGTCTCCTGCTTGGATCAGGAACCCTCGGGGTATGCTCCGAACCGGGACTTCTGTCTCGCTTCAGTTTCTGGGCCCCACACAGTGGTGGGCACTAGAGGCACAACAGCCTTGGGAAGATGCTGACTGTTCCCGCAGCGCGTGGCGGGGCACGGGGAACCGCGCGCTAGGTAAGGTCAGGCCCTGAGAGAAAGCCCCCGAAAGGCTGGAAGTTACGTTGGAACAGGCTGGTTGTGGAAGGAGCGAGCTCTCCGTCCCCGGGAGTATGCAAGCTTGGGCTGCACGGTCTTTAGGAAGGGATTAGGCGAAGGTCTGTCATTTGGAGGAAGGGTCCTGGGAGCTTCGGGTTTGCGTAGGGCGAGAACGGGGAGGTTCTGCCACGGCCAGGTTGGCCCTCGAGGACGCCGCCGCCCCCACCCTCCTAAACTGCTGTCTGCTGTGGAAGACTCGTGTTCACTGCTCTGCACAGTCGGTGAAGGGAGAACGTCGAAAAGGCCCGCATCCCCTCCTGCCGGTTCCCTCCTCTTCCCCCGCTCCCTCTGCAGCACTTAAAATGTAAATGTACATCGTGATTAGCCGCGGGGTCGCTAATTACAGCTGAAGCCATTCATTACACTGTCAGCGCGCGTCGCAGCCCGCCGGCTGTGCGCTTCCTCCTGGCCGCGGAGGGGCGCGGGGGGTGGGGGCGGGAGATGCGTGGAGTGAGGGCGGAAGGTTGGGGTGCTGTGAGTTAGGGTAATGCCGCCGGCCTGGAAGAAGCGGGAGTGGGAGACAGCGGGCAGCGAGGGGGCGGAAAACAGGGTGGGCGGTGAAGGACGGTGCAGAGTGGCCGGGAGAGAGGAGAAACGCAGGAGGCAGGAAGGAATTGGGGCGTGAAGTAGTGAGGACGCAGGGAAGGGAACTGTGTGAGGGGGGAAACAGGGTAGGGGACTGGGCGAAGGGAGAAAAAGCTGCGAAGAGGGTGGAAACCCCAGGGAGGGGCCGGAGGAGGGGTTAGAGGGCTCAACTTCAGAAAGGCTGGTAGATAGAGCATCAGTAGTTAGAAAACACCATGGTTAGAAAAGTGGAATCAGCTAAGATGTTGTGTTAAAGGAGCTGGTTGCCAGCCATACACACAGTAGGGGAGCATTTATTTCCGTGTGTGTTTATAGATGTAAATGTATTTTTAAAATACCTGCCAGAAAACAGCACACTGACCTCTTGTTACCGCACCCAGTTTTCATTACCTTCTTTAAGAAAAGGACTATTAAATATGCGTACAAAGTTAAATACAGAATCTTGGAGCAGCTGGTATAAATGAGCTACTGACCCTGAAACTTCAGCTTCCATTAGCTTCTTTCTGCCTCTTTGTGACCTTGGACAATTTACTTAACCCATTTGCCTTGGCTTTGTCATCTGTAAAATGGGGCTAATTATAGTAATCCACCTCACAGAGTGATGATGAGATACAACAGTCTTGGAAACTTGGCTGCTAAGTTCTCAGGAAATGTTGGCTATTATTATTTTATATATATATATATATATATATTTTGAATAAAATAAAAAAAATTTTTTTTGAGACAGAGTCTCGCTCTGTTGCCAGGCGCCAGGCTGGAGTGCAGTGGCGCAGTCTCAGCTCACTGCAATCTCCACCTCCTGGTTCAAGTAGTTCTCCTGACTCAGCCTCCGTAATAGCTGGGACTACAGGCGCACGCCACCATGCCCAACTAATTTTTGTATTTTATAGTAGAGATGGGGTTTCACCATGTTGGCCAGGATGGTGTTGATCTCTTGACCTCGTGATCCACACACCTCGGCCTCCCAAAGTGCTGGGATTACAGGCGTGAGCCACTGTGCCTGGCAATAAAATAAATTTTTGTAAAGGATTAGGGGAAAGAAAATCGGTGAAAAGGAAAAGAAATGGGAAAGCCTCAGAAATAATAGCAGTTTCATCATATGTTAGGAACTGGTGAGTGGCAAGTTAGACTCCTTTCACCCTCGGAGGAGGCATTGGGGTAGCTAGGCTAGAGCCCAAGCCTAGCCAATACATCTCTGAAAAGGCTCCCTGGGGCCTTCCAGCAGCACGCCCTGCTTCCCATGGACAAATCTCCCGTGTTCACACTGGAGGTAGGTCCCTGATACAGCCCCTCTCTGTCTCCTGTGGCAGGAGGAGGGTAAGGAGCTCTTAAAATCCCTGGACCTAGTCCCAGCCTCTTTGGGCAGAGGCTTTGGAGCATGTATGTAGAGTCAGGTATAAGAAAGTTAGCAAGGAAGAAGAAAAAATAAAAGAAAAGAAAGTTAGCAGGGCCAGAGGGAACTCGGATTTAGCAGGCACCCACTGAGAGCCCAGCATTGGGTCCGAGTTGAATCTCCATACTCTTCCTTTCCAGGAAAGTATCATGATTGTTTGACAGATGTGAAACTGAGACCCAGAGAGGTTAAATAACTTGTCCTATGTACCACAGCTAGAAAGCAGCAACTACAGATGTTTGAACCCAGAACTCTGACTCACTTTACTATCTCAGCTGAATATAAGAGAAAAATAGACTTTTAAATGAATTGAACAGCCCAATAGAGGTGGGGGTTAGCTTTGGGAAATGAGGGTGTTTCCACAGTGGGAAAGATGTATTAATGATCTTTTGCTGCATAAAAATTATCCCACAGCTCAGCAGCTTAAAACAGCAAACATTTGGCTAGGTGCAGTGGCTCACACCTGTAATCCCAACACTTTGGGAGGCCGGGGCTAGAGGATCACTAGAGACCAAGAAGGTGAGACCGAAGTAAGCTGTGACTGCACCACTGCGTTTCAGCCTGGGCAACAGATCAAGACACTGTCTCAATACAAACAAAAAACTCCCAATGACAATCATGTATTATTGTGAGATCACACAATTTCTGAGGGTCAGAAATCCAAGAGCAACTTAAAGAGGTCTCATCTAGCTCAGCGTCTGTCATGAGGCTGCAGTCAAGATGTCAGCTGGACCTGGAGGATCTACTCCCAAATTTACTTCACATGTCTGTTGGTCAGAGGTCTCTATTTCTTCACTGGTGTGATCATGACCTAGCAGCTGGCTTCCCTTAGAGCAAGTGATCAGAGAGAGACAAATAGAGAGGGACAGACAAAAGAAGCAGGAAGCTGCAGTGTCTGTTATGGACCAGCCTCCTCTGAAGTTGCACGCCATCATTTTGGGTTTATTCTATTAGTTGGAAGGCAGCCCAGCCTACATTCAAAGGGAGGGGTTTTAGACTCCATTTCCGGAAGGGAAGGAAAGTATCAAAACTGTAGGCATTTCAAAATCACAACAGAAGGGGGGTGTTTGGGAGGCAAATTTAGGAAGAGAGAGAAGAAGTCATCAATACATTGAAGCAAATATGTGAAAGAACACTGACCTTGAATCAAGAGAGCTAAGTTTATTTCCTGGCACGCAGTGAGCACTTAATAAATGTTTATTAAGTGAATGCATGAGTGACAACTTTTCTGAGACTGTTTTCACGGACATTAGAGCAGTTACCATCCCACATGCTCTCCTGAGGGTTGAATGGGATTACGGGTATCAGAGCGCTTTGTAAATTTAATAGTGCTGGATACCCGAGAGTGAATGTGGTCTGGGATACAGGGAGAGGGCTGTGCCATACAAGAGCCTCTGCCCAGGCCAGGCATCTCTTCTGTCAGACTGAGTCCCAGGCCCTGGGGTAGTGCTCTGATTCCAGCTCTCCTCCTCAGCTGTCTATCTCAGCCCCAGTCCAACCTCCTGACCATGGCTCAGCTCTAGGTATTGCTTTTGTACTTGAGTGAGTCAGGACAGGACTCAGGAGCCTTACCACCGGCCAAGCCTCTCGCCTTCAGGCCACTCTTCCTCATGTGCTGCTCTGGCCCCACAGTTGGGGAACGAGGGTTTGCACTGCAGACCCAGTGAGCGGTGCCATTTGAGGACAAGAACCATTAATCTTGCATGAAATTCAATTACTCTCCTAGCAGAGAGGCCAAGTCACCCGAGTCCTAGGAGGGAGAGGGGATGTGTGGGTCCTAGAATGAATGAGGAGAAGTGTCTGTGGGAGGGGAAAGGAAAAGAGAGGTAAAAGCATCCATGGGGCCTCCTTCTCCATCTCCCCGAGAGTGGGATGCTGCCATTAGTTCCCCATCTTCTTTCCAGACCTTAAAGGCAAGTGCAGCAAAAAGACACTCACCTGGGCAACATTAGTGTTCCCAGGAGAGCTCCTGTTCCCGAAAGACTTCCCAAGAGCCTGCTTCCCCATTATTGCTTCCCTCCATAGGATCAGTTTTATCCTCTGAAGATAAGGTCCCTCCAAAATGGGAACTGATCAAAACAAAATAATCAGGATGCTTGAGAACCTTAGGGTGGGAGGAAGATATAGAGCTGATAAAGTGAGGAATCATTATCAATTATAGCTGACATTTAGTTAGCATGTACTATGTGCCAGACACTATACTAAGCACTTTACATGTACAGACTCATCACACACAACAAGCACAAACACTATGAGGTAGCTGCCACTCACTTCATACGTAAAGTAGAGCCAGATCCAGAGACAGATGGTCTGGCTCTGGTGTCTGCTCTTAATCATGGCACTAGACCATTGCAGGAGGAAGGGGAGGCCGGGCAGAAAGCCACCAGCTATCATCAAGACCTCCCTAGCTGTCTATAATGAAGGCGACAGCACTCCAGGGCGAGTTCTCCTTTGCATTTGTCTGGTGTGGAAGGCATCAGGGCTGCTCCTCCTCCAGCACTGACCTGAGGCAGAGCTAGGGTGCTTGGTTGGGTCTGCTTCCCTAGAAATATATCATATGCCCTTCGGGGTGCACTGAGGTTTTTGTTTACAACTCAGAAAATGCTTGCCCATCTGACACCCAGAAGCAGCTAATGGGACGGTTGCCCTTGGTCAATCTATCGAAAGTTTCTGTTCCTCAGTTTCTTTCCTTGTGAAATGGAAACAATGACAATAGTATTCATTTCTTAGAATTGGCTCAGGTTAGCCCAGGTGCGGTGGCTCATGCCTTTAATCCCAGCACTTTGGGAGGCCAAGGCGGGCAGATCACTTGAGGTCAGAAGTTTGAGACCAGCCTGGCCAACATGGTGAAACCCCATCTCTGCTAAAAGTAGAAAAATTAGCTGGGCATGATGGTACGCACCTGTAATCCCAGCTACTCAGGAGGCTGAGGCAGGAGAATCGCTTGAACCTGGGAGGCGGAGGTTGCATTGAGCCGAGATTGGGCCAATGCACTCCAGCCTGGATGACACAGCAATACAAAGCAGAAAAAAAAAAGGATTGTCTTAGGTTATACCCCAGTACCTCCATGGGGTTGTCACCCCAGTTTTCAGAGTTAGGCTAAATCCCTTGTCTATAGACTCAGCTACTGAACATTAAAGCGTGTAGGGAAAGCAGTGGCAGGGGGGCGGGGCGGGGCGGGGGAATGCGGTAAAAAAAACACAGGGAGGCAGAAGGGGATGTCGACTTCCATGTGGCAGCCAGCACTGTTGGGCCTCAGCTGTTCATTGACAGGCAGGAATGCAGGCCCAGTGGTTTTATTTTGATTGTGTGTGATTGAACATTTTCTGCTTCATTTCAGTGAGAGTTGGCTGTACCAGCTTTTCTGAATGTTACATACATAGAACCCTTCTTCCTTGACGTCCGGTTGAGTCAGGCTCATGACAAACAATGTAATTTCATTGCTGTAGAGGCCCCTAGGGTCTGGCGCACTGGGAGGAAGCCCAGAAATTGTTCCCTTTTTCCTGGGTCACCTCTCTTCCTCACAGTTGTTCCTTTCCCACCTTCCCATGGTGGTGAGAGTACAAACAGCGTTTTTCACATACTACTCTTGACCCCTCCATCCCCCAGCCTGCCAGCCTGGAACAGAGCCCCCAAGTCAATCTGGATGAATGGGAGTTCCTCTCAGTTCCAGGAGACACTGGTCAAATTCCCTTTATGGCCATGAGGGTAATTACCACCAGGTAATTGTCTTCCTTCTCTTGAAGAAATGATGAAGTAAATTAAATGTGTCTGCCATCTACTCTGAAGTAAATCACAAGGCACCCTGTATGTATTCTCCTTGAAGATACATTTTATACATTTCAACAAGGAAAAAGAACGTATTTTGTTTGCAAAATTCCTGGGAGAACTCTCTCTCTCTGCCCAGAAATTGTGCGTACCTGCTGATGAATGACTTGCCTGGTGAACCTGCCTCGGGAGAGATAATAGAGTTATGATTGGATGTCACCAGCGCTCATCATTTCAGCCCTGGGAGAAGTCATGGGAGCAGGCAGAAGTCTTCCCTTCGATGAAGCAGTTGTCTTGTAACCACAGATTTTCTTCCTTCACTGGGGTTGTGGGCATACTTTTAAGATTCTGCCCTGAAGTCCAAGTGAGCTACACAGTTCCAGTGTTTTAAAAAAGGGAGCCCCCAGATTCATGTTTTTATGTGATAGTTTCAGGTTTTTATTATTTATCTATTTATTTTTATGACAGAGTCTAGCTCTGTCACCCAGGCTGGAGTGCAGTGGCACGATCTCAGCTCACTGCAACCGCCGCCTTCTGGGTTCAAGCAATTCTCCTGCTTCATTCTCCCCAGTAGCTGGGACTACAGGCCATGCGCCACCACGCCCAGCTAATTTTTGTATTTTTAATAGAGATGAGGTTTCACCATGTTGGCCAGGATGCTCTCGATCTCCTGACCTCGTGATCGCCCACTTTGGCCTCCCAAAGTGCTGGGATTATAGATGTGAGCCACTGCGCCTGGCCCATGTTTTGATTTTTTTTTTTTTTACATTTCTTTTAGAGGCAAAGTCTCATTCTTTCGCCCAGAGCTGGAGTGCAGTGGCGTCATCATAGCTCATGCAGCCCTGAACCCCTGGGCTCCAGGGATTCTGCAGGCACATGCCATGTGGCCAGTTCCAAGTTTTTAAATGTTGTCTACTGTTTCAGTTATCTGTTGCTAACAAATCACCTTAAAATCACAAATCACCGTATTTAGTGGCTAAAATAACAATGACGTATTATTTGTTTTTTTACTATTATAATTTTTTTGAAAAATAGAGATGGGCTGGGTACAGTGGCTCACGCCTATAATCCCAGCCCTTTGGGAGGCCGAGGTGGGTGGATCACTTGAGATCGGGAGTTCTAGACCAGCCTGGCCAACATAGTGAAACCCCATCTCTGCTAAAAACACAAAATTAGCCAGGCATGGTGGTGGGCACCTGTAATCCCAGCTGCTCAAGAGGCTGAGGCAGGAGAATTGCTTCAACTTGGAAGGCAGAGGTTATGGTGAGCTGAGACCCTGCCATTGCATTCCAGCCTGGGCAACAGAGCAAGACTCCATCTAAAAAAAAAAAAAAAGTAGAGATGGAGTCTCACTATGTTACCCAGGCTGGTCTTGAACTCCTGGGCTCAAGAGATCTGCCCGCCTCAGCCTCCCAAAGGGCTGAGATTACAGGCGTGAGCCACCATGTCCAGCCAATGATGTATTATTTCTAATTACTATTTTGGCTGGGCTCAGCTGGGCAGTTAGTTCTTCTGCTTCACTGGCTGTGGTCACTCACATGGCTTCATTCAGCTGGGAGCTTGACAGAGATCAGAACACTCAAGATGGCTTCATTCATATGTCTAGTGCCTCAGCTGGGGTGGCTGGAAGGCTGGGGGTGCTAGCTGGGCCTCTCACCTAAGCTCTTTTCTTGAGTGGTTTGATCCCAAAAAAGTGAAAATGGGAGTTGCAAGGCCTTATAGGGCCTAGATCTAGATGCCACACATTATCACGTCCTCTACATTTCATTGGCCAAACTGAGATACATGTCTAGACCAGATTCAAGGGGTAGGGATGTAAACTGCACCTCTTGGTGAAAGGCCTGACATGCATGTACAAGAATGGGAGGCATGTTGGCAGCCATCTCTGCAGGCAATCTACCACATCAACTAATTCATGGTTTTTTGTTTTGTTTTGTTTTGTTTTTTTAAAGATGAGGTTTCACCATGATGGCCAGGTTGGTCTTGAACTCCTGACCTCAGGTGATCCACCCACTATGGCCTCCCAAAGTGCTAGGATTACAGGCGTAAGCCACCATGCCTGGCCACTTTTTTTATTTTTATTTTATTTTTTTGAGACAGAGTCTCATTATGTCGCTAGGCCCCAGGCTGGATGATCTCGGCTCACTGCCACTTTCACCTCCCAGGTTCAAGCAATTATCCTGCCTCAGCCTCCCAGGTAGCTGGGACTATAGGCGCACGACACCACACCCAGCTAATTTTTTTGTATTTTTAGTAGAGACGGGTTTCACCATGTTGGCCATTATGGTCTCGATCTCTTGACCTCATGATCTGCCCGCCTCAGCCTCCCAAAGTTCTGGGATTACAGACTTGAGCCACCACACCCGGCCTTTTTTTTTTTTTTTTTTTTAGTAGAGTAGGGGGTTTCACCATGTTGACCAGGCTGATCTCAAACTCCTGACCTTAGGAGATCTGCCAGCCTCAGCCTCCCAAAGTGCTGGAATTACAGGCCTGAGCCACCTGTGCTCGGCCACACCCAGCTAATTTTTGTGTTTTGTTTGTAGAGATGGGGTTTTGCCATGTTGACCAGTCTGGTCTCGAACTCCTAGCCTCAAGTGATCCGCCCACCTTGGCCTCCCAAAGTGCTGGGATTAGCCCAGAACAACTTTTTTTTTTTTTTTTTTTTTTTTTTGACAAGGTCTCACTCCTGTCACCCAGGCGGGTGTGCAGTGGCACAGTCACAGCTCATTACAGCCTTGACCTCCTGGGCTCAGGTGGTCCTCCCGCCTAATTGTTAGATTTTCTTTTTTGCAGGGATAGGGGTTTTACTATGTTGCCCAGGCTGGTCTGGAACGCCTGAGCTCAAGCAATACTCCTGCCTCAGCCTCTTAAAGTGTTGGGATTACAAGTGTGAGCCACTGTGCCAGGCCAAGGTTGCAACTTCTACTTGAAACATTCATGGAATTCACCCGGAAATGCTTCATGACAGGGGCTTTTTTTTTTTTTTTTTTTTTGAGACAGAGTCTCACTTTGCTGCCCAGGCTAAAGTGCACTGGCGCATCTCAGTTCACTGCAACCTCCGCCTCCCGGGTTCAAGCGATTCTCCTGCCTCAACCTCCCTAGTAGCTGGGACTACAGTGTGTACCACCACACCTGGCTAATTTTGTATTTTTAGTAGAGATGGGGTTTCACCATGTTGGCTAGTCTGGTCTTGAACTCCTGACCTCAGGTGATCTGCCCGCCTCAGCCTCCCAAAATGCTGGGATTATAGACGTGAGCCACCATGGACTAGGGGCTTACATCTAGGGATAAGGATAGGGAGGTGCCGGGGAAGGAGACTCGATTTCCTCTGGTGTTTATGTGGCCTCTGTTCATTTGAGGAGAAGAATGTCAGGACCTAAGCATTGCTCATGTTTGACTGGTTTTTTGTTTTTGTTTTTAAGAGACAGGGTCTCATTCTGTTGCCCAGGCTGGAGTGCAGTGGCAAGATCATAGCAGCCTCAAACTCCTGGGCTCAAGCGATTCTCCCACCTTGGCCCCAAAGCCATCTGTGCCTAACTGTTAGTACTTTCTTCTTATGAACCTACTTTGGGATTGTTTCCACCCATTAGCCTGAATCCCAAAGCTGTCTAGTTCGTAACCTGAAGGGAAGGCAGGTGATTGGCTGGGCGCGGTGGCTCATGCCTGTAATCCCAGGGAGGCTGAGGCAGGTGGATCCTGTGAGATCAAGAGTTCGAGACCAGCCTGGCCAACATGGTGAACCACCCCACCCCCATCTCTACAAAGAATTTTTAAAAATTAGCCAAATTTGGCAGTGACCCAAGCTTGCACCACTGCACTTCCAGCCTGGGCCACAGAGTGAGACTCTGTCTAAAAAAAAAAAAAAAAAGACCAGTCGCGGTGATTCACGTCTATAATCCCAGCACTTTGGGAGGCCAAAGTGGGCGGATCACGAGGTCAAGAGATCAAAACCATCCTGGCCAACATGGTGAAACCCCATCTCTACTAAAAAATACAAAAATTAGCTGGGCGTGGTGGCGCACACCAGTAGTCCCCGCTACTTAGGAGGCTGAAGCAAGAGAATTGCTTGAACTTGGTAGGCGGAGGTTGCAGTGGTGAGCAGAGATCATGCCACTGCACTCCAGCTTGGCGCCTGGCGACAGAGCAAGACTCTGTCTTGAAAGAAAAAAAAAAAAGAAGTTCAAGTGATTAATAAGATCTATAGATCTATTTTTTTTTCTTTTTTTTTGGTCAAAGCTGTGATTTGGGATATAGATTTATTTTATTTTATTTTATTTTTAGAGGGAGTCTCACTTTGTTGCTCAGGCTGGAGTGCAGTGGCACGATCTCAGCTCACTACAACCTCTGCCTCCTGGGTTCAAGTGATTCTCCTGCCTCAGCCTCCCTAGTAGCTGGGATTACAGGTGCCCCGCCACCACACCCTTTTAGTAGAGACAGTGTTTCACCATGTTGGCCAGGTCTCCAACTCCTGACCTCAGGCAATCCACCTGCCTCAGCCTCCCAAAGTGCTGGGATTACAGGCGTGAGCCAACGTGCCCAGACTATTTTATTTTATTTTGAGACAGAGTCTTGCTTAGTCACCCAGGCCAGAGTGCAGTGGTTTGATCTCGAGTCACTGCAACCTCTGCCTCCCTGGTTCGTGCCATTCCCCTGCCTCAGCCTCCCAAGTAGCTGGGATTATAGGCGCACACCACCATATCCAGCTAATTTTTTTGTGTGTTTTCAGTAGAGACAGAGTTTCATCCTGTTGACCAGACTGGCCTCGAACTCCTGACCTCAGGTAATCCACCCACCTGGGCCTCCCAGAGTGCTGTGTTTACAGGAGTGAGCCACCATGTCTGGCCTGTTTTTTTAGAGACAGAATCTCACTCTGTTGTCCAGGCTGATGTGCGGTGGCACGATCATAACTCACTGCAGCCTTGAACTCTTGGGCTCAAGGGATCCTCCTGACTCAGCCTCCTGAGTAACTGGGAATACAAGTATGAGCCACCATGCTGGCTGATTTTTGAATTTTTTGAAGAGGTAAGAGCTTGCTATGTTGCCCAGGCTGGTCTCAAACTTTTGGTCTCAAGCAATTCTCCCACATTGGCCTCCTAAAGCTCTGGAATTATAGGTGTGAGGAACTGTGCCTGGCCTGAGATCTCTTTTATTTATTTATTTTTTATTTTTTTGAGACAGAGTCTCACTCTATTGCCCAGGCTGGAGTGCAGTGGTACGATCTCAGCTCACTGCAGCCTCTGCTTCCTGATTTCAAGTGATTCTCCTGCCTCAGACTCCTGAGTAGCTGGGATTACAGGCATGTGCCACCACGTCCAGCTAGTTTATTTTTCTATTTTTGGTAGAGACAGTTTCACTATGTTAGCCAGGCTAGTTTCGAACTCCTGACCTCAGGTGATCCGCCCACCTCAGCCTCCCAAAGTGATGGGATTACAGGCGTGACCCACTATACCTGGCCCTGAGATCTCTTTTAAAATCCTGGACTGCTCACCAACTTTGACTTTAGCCTGAGGAGTCATTGCAAGATTTTAAGCTGGCCTGTCTTGATTAGATTAGTACTTTAGACTGTTCACATAGGATGCTAAGGGGCCTTTGTTCCAGCTATCAACTGCTTTATAATAAATCAGCAAAAATCTAGATGTGTAAAACAATCATTTATTTATTTATTTATTTTTTGAGACGGAGTTTCTCTCTTGTTGCACAGGCAGGAGTGCAATGGCCCAATCTCTGCTCACTGCAATCTCCGCCTCCCAAGTTCAAGCGATTCTCCTGCCATGGCCTTCCAAGTAGCTGGGATTACAGGCATGTGCCACCACACCCAGCTAATTTTTTGTATTTTTAGAAGAGATAGGGTTCCACTATGTTGGTCAGGCTGGTTTCGAACCCCTGACCTCAGGTGATCTACCCACCTCGGCCTCCCAAAGTGCTGGGATTACAGGCATGCGCCACCACGCCCAGCTAATTTTTTGTATTTTTAGTAGAGATGGGGTTTCACTATGTTGGTCAGGCTGGTTTCAAACTCCTGACCTCAGGTGATCCACCCACCCCAGCCCCACAAAGTGCTGGGATTACAGGCATGAGCCCCTGTGCCCAGCCAAAACAATCACTTATTACATTCACAGATTCTATGGGTCAGGAATTTAGGCAGGGCACATTGAAGATGGCTTTGTTTCTCCTCCATGATGTCTCAGGTTTCAGCTCGAATGCTTGGGCTGAAGTAATGGCAAAATCTTATCTCTAAAAAAATAAAAGTTAAAAAAAAAATTTTTTTTTTAAATGACCACAGCATGGCCGGGTGCAGTAGCTCTCACCTGTAATCCCAACACTTTGGGAGACTAAGGTGGGCGGATCATGAGGTCAAGAGATCGAGACCATCCTGGCCAACATGATGAAACCCCATCTCTACTGAAAATAGAAAAATTAGCTGAGTGTGGTGGTGTGCACCTGTAGTCTCAGCTACTTGGGAGGCTGAGGCAGGATAATTGCTTGCACCCGGGAGACGGAGGTTGCGGTGAGCCAAGATTGCGCTACAACACTCCAGCCTGGCAACAGAGCCAGACTCAGTTAAAAAAAAAAAATGACCACAGTAATGGTCCTAAGTGCTGGGATTACAGGTGTGAGCCACCACACCCAGCCTGTTATTATTTAAATGATTTGGGGCCTGGCATGGTGGCTCATGTCTATAATCCCAGCATTTGGGAGGCCCAGGCGGGTGGATTACTTGAGTTCAGGAGTTCAAGACCAGCCTGGGCAACATGGTGAAACTCTGTTTCTACAAAAAATACAAAAATCAGTCAGGTGTGTTGGTGCACACCTGTAATCCCAGCTACTTGGGAGGCTAAGGCGGGAGAATCACTTGATTCCAGGAGAAAGAGGTTGCCAAGATAGTGCCACTGTACTCTAGCCTGGCAACAAAGCAAGACTTCCTCTCAAAAAAAAAAAAAAAGTAATAATAAAGAGGAGTATTAATCCAATGAAATCATCAGTAGCCTTTCCAAGTATACCCAGAACTGGAGCGCTCCTGCCTCCTCTGGCCTCATTCTCCCCCACTTTCCCTCATCCACTCTGCCTAAGACTCGCCAACTTCCTTGCTTTCCCTCAAACGTGATGAACATGCTTCTGCAGGGCCTTTGCGCTGGCTGCTCCTTCTGCCAGGAATGTGGTCCCCCTGGTATTTCCCTGACTGTCTCCCTGGTGGCCTTCAGTTTCTGTTCAGATGTCTCCTCCTTAGAGAGCCCCGCCCCCTCCCCACCGACCATCCTAATACCACAGTCCCCTTCTTCCATCTCTTCTCCTTTCTTTGGTTTTATTTTTCTTCATGGCACTTACAATCATCTGGCATAACTGTAATTACTTATTGTTTTTTATCTGTCTCTTTCCACTAGAATGTCGGCTCCAGGAGAATGAGGACCTTGTTTTGTTCCCAGCTTCATCTCCAGCACCCAGAATGTCTGGTACTCAGTGGGTGCTCAAATCAACGTTTGTGGAGTGAACGAGGGATAGGCTTCTTTTGGTGAGAGATGTCAGCAACCCATGCCTAGGACGTGATCTAGAACAGTGGTTATTAAACTGTGGTCCTTGAAGTGTGATCTAGGATCTTTGGGGGTCCCCAGAACCCTTTTGTGTGGGAGGATCTGCAAGGTCAAAACTTTTTTTTTTTTTTTTTTTGAGATGGAGTCTTGCCCTGTTGCCCAGGCTGAAGTGCAACCATGAGATCTCAGCTCACTGCAACCTCCATCTCCCAGGTTCAAACTGTGATACTGTGCCTGTAACCCTGGCTCAGCCTTCTGAGTAGCTGGGATTACAGGTGCAAGCCACCACGCCCAGCTAATTTTTGTATTTTTAGTAGAGACCAGGTTTCACCACTTTTGCCAGACTGGTCTCGAACTCCTGACCTCGTGATCCGCCTGCCTTGGCCTCCCAAAGTGCTGGGATTACAGGCATGAGCCACCGCGCCCGGACGGTCAAAACTATTTTTATAAGTATTCAGAGACATTATTTGCCATTTTCATTCTTATTTTTTCATGAGTGTACAGTGGAGTTTTTCAAAGGCTGTAGAGCATGTGGTGTTGCAACAGATTGGATGCAGAAGCAGATATGGTCTGGGCGAAGTGAGTGGCTCATGCCTATAATCCCAGCACTTTGGGAGGCTGAGATGGGAGGATTGCTTGAGTCCAGGAGTTCAAGCCAGCCTGGGCGACATAGCAGAACCTCATCTCTTTTATTAAACAAAGAAAGGAAAGGAAAAGAAAGGGAGGGGAGGGGAGGAGAAGGAGGGAGGGAGGGGAGGAAGGAGGCAGAAAGGAAAGGAGCAGATATGAAAATGCAGCTGTCTTTTATTAAGCCAGACATCAAAGAGATCTGCAAAATTATAAAATGATGCCATTCTTCTCAGTTTTTTTTAAAACATAACTAATTTAAATAAAATGTTTTTTATGTTAACAGGTAATGAGTTTATTAATTTTTTTTTGTTTGTCTTTTTTGGGGGACAGAGTCTTACTCTTTTACTTAGGCTGGAGTGCAGTAGCACGATCTTGGCTCACTGCAACCTCCATCTCCTGGGTTCAAGCGATTCTCCTGCCTCAGCCTCTTTAATAGCTGGGCTTACAGGCACACGCCACCACACCCAGCTAATTTTTGTGTTTTCAGTAGAGATAGGGTTTTGCCATGTTGGCCAGAGTGGTCTTGAACCCCTGACCTCAAGTGATCTGCCTGCCTCAGCTTACCAAAGTGCTGGGATTACAGGCCACTGTGCCCAGCCGAGTTTATTAATTTTAAAAAATGAATTAATAATAAATGTTTTCCTTGGGTGTGGTGGCTCACGCTTATAATCCTAGCACTTTGGGAGGCTGAGATGGGCAGATGCTTAAGGCCAGGAGTTAAAGATCAGCCTGGGCAACAAAGTAAGACCTTGTCTCTACAAAAAAAATACAAAAATTAGCCGGGTGTGGTGGTGCATGCCTGTGGTCCCAGCTACTAGGAAGGCTGAAGTGGGAGGGTTGCTTGAGCCCAGGAGATCAAGGCTGCAGTGAGCCATGATCATGACACTGTGCTCCAGCCTGGGCAACGGAGCAAGAACCTGGCTCAAAAAGAAAAAGAAAAACCCTCTTAATAAAAACAAGACAAAAATGAATTAATAATATTTCTGCTGGGTGGTGGCTCACACCTGCAGTCCTAGCACTTTGGGAGGCTAAGGCAGGAGGATTGATTGAAGCCAGGAGTTCAAGATCAGCCAGGCAGCATAGTGAGAACCCCATCTCTACAAAAAGTAAAAATATTGGCTAGGCACAGTGGCTCATGCCTGTAATCCAAGCACTTTGGGAGGCTGAGGTAGGTGGATTGCTTGAGCCCAGGGGTTCAAGACCAGCCTGGGCAGCATGGTGAAACCCCATCTCTATAAAAAATGCAAAAATTAGCTGGGTGTGGTGGCATGTACCTGTAATCCCAGCTGTTTGGGAGGCTGAAGCCTGAGAATCTCTTTAACCCTGGAGGTGGAGGTTGCACTGAGCGGATATCATGCCACTACACTCCATTCTGGGTGACAGAGCAAGACCACATGTCCAAAAAAAAAAAAAAAATTAGCCAGGCATGGTGGTGTGGGCCTGTAGTCCTAGGTACTTGGGAGGCTGAAGTGGGAGGATCGTTTGAGTCCAGGCGTTTGAGACAAGCCTGGGCAACATAGTAAGATCCTGTCTCTACAAAAAATAAAAAATAAGCTGGATATGGTGGCATGTGCATGTGGTCCCAGCTACTCGGAAGGCTGAGGTGGGAGAATCCCTTGAACCTGGCAGGCAGAGGTTGCAGTGAGCTGAGATCATGCTATTCCAGCCTGGGCAACAGAGCAAGACTCTGTCTCAAAAAAAAAAAAAATTAAAATAAAAAAGAGATGAAGATTAGAAGGAGGGTGAGAGACCTGGACCCAGGGAAGAGTTGATATGTGCAAAGGAGTCCAACAACAAGATGGCCTGTGCATTGAGGAATATGGTCTCTGCAGCAATCTCTGAGTTCAGAGATGACCAAAAATGCTCTAGGAACAGTCATGTTTATTATTGACTATTTGTTGTTTTATTTGAATTCTCTGCTTTGACTGTCCTAAACTGTTTATGAGGTATGAGTTTTACAAACTTTACTTATTCTGCCGGGCGTGGTGGCTCAAGCCTGTAATCCCAGCACTTTGGGAAGCTGAGACGGGCAGATCACCTGAGGTCAGAAGTTTGAGACCAGCCTGACCAACATGGTGAAACCCTGTCTTTAAAAATAAAAATTAAAAATTAAAAAATAATAATTAAAATAAAAAAACACAAAATAAAAAACCAAAAAAACAAACTTTACTTATTCTAGCGGTAATGGTGAAGCTGGAGAGTATTGCACCTTCTCCAAGCTGCAGGGTGAGAACCATCAATTGTGTGGTGGAATTTATGGCCCTTTCCAAGGCCACGGCTCCTTCGGCCTGCAGGTGTCAGCCCACGTGGCTCCCTGTGCTTGTGGACTGTTTTGGTGATACAGTGCATGTCAGGATTTTTTCTGATAGCTTTATGGAATGGATCAATGAGGATAGCATCGAAAAAATTTTATGTGGAATCTTCACCAACCCAGTAAGAATTCAGGACTCTTGGCCAGGCGCGGTGGCTCATGCCTGTAATCACAGCACTTTGGGAAGCCAAGGTGAGTGGATCGCAAGGTCAGGAGTTTGAGACCAGCCTGGCCAATATGGTGAAACCCCGTTTCTACTAAAAATACAAAAAATTAGCCGGGTGTGCTGGCAGGTGCCTGTAGTCCCAGCTACTCATGAGGCTGAGGCAGAAGAATCGCTTGAACCCAGGAAGTGGAGGTTACAATGAGCCGAGATCACACCACTGCACTCCAGCCTGGCAAGAGAGCAAGATTCCATCTCAAAAAAAAAAAAAAAAAAAGAATTCAAGACTCTTAGAGCCCCACAGTGGCATTCAGGTCAGCTCACTTCTCTGCAATGGACTGAAGGCTTCAAGCAAGCTTTACATATATATATATATATACATTTCTCTCCCCCCCAGGACACATGTTCAAAGAGTAAGTTGCATGTAATAATAAAAGAACATTGCATCCAGATCCTAGAAAGAAACAAATGAAAAACATAACATTGGTGAAAATTAGCTTTAGTTTCTAAAATCGAAAGTCAAGCAGGGAAAGTAATATTTTTTTCCTATTAAAGTATGAAGGTCACAAAATTAACAACTCACAAAAGAGAGGCTGATGTATAGCCAATTAGCTCACAAGAGACCAATGGATAAACCAGACACAAACTGTTAAAGGGCCTGGCAGTCACATCCTTTGAGTGATTACAGACCTAGGAAAGGACCACAGGAGGCCAGGTAATGACCAGAGTTATGATTGATGGGTCTTGAGTCAGAGCGAGAGAGCTAGTTTTATATTTTCTTTCTTCTGTTCTGCTTGCTTGCTTTCTTTTCTTTCTTCTTTCTTTCTTTTGAGACGGAGTCTCACTCTGTCGCCCAGGGTAGAGTGCAGTGGCACAATCTCTGCTCACTGTAACCTCTGCCTCCCAGGTTCAAGTGATTCTCCTGCCTCAGCCTCCCGAGTAGCTGGGATACAGGTACCCGCCATCATGCCCAGCTACTTTTTGTATTTTTGGTAGAGACAGGGTTTCACCATGTTGGCCAGGCTGGTCTCAAACTCCTGACTTCAGATGATCCACCTGCCTCAGCCTCCCAAAGTGCTGGGAATACAGGCATGAGCCACCGCACCCAGCCTAGTTTTATGTTTTCTGAATACCATTTCTGCTCACGTTAGCTAGAAGTGGCTTCTTCACACTTATAACCAAAAACTCTGATTGATCAAAGAATCTGCAGCACCTGGGGGTATTCATGGCCTTGGGAATAGCTGAAATCTTCCAAGCATAAGAGTTAAAGAATGGCTTGGGTGAAAAGAGGGATCACAGTTTTTTGTTGTTTCTGTTGGGAGATGCTTGAAGGATAAATAAAAGAAACACGAAGTTGACAGCATGAGGAAAAAGAATAATTGATAGATCAAAACCCCTGAGGAGATAAGAAAGAAGGAGAATCAGAGCACAGTTGTGGGGCTGGCCTTAGCCTGTGAGGAGGGAGGGGAGACATCTCTTCCTCTGAGACAGGTCGGATGGAGGAAGGGATACAGGAGCACCTAGTAAATGCATCCCCCTGAAGAGGTTGAGGTTGCCTGCAGAGAGGGAGCAGGATGGGCAATACTGGGGAAGAATTATCCCTAGCGGGCTTTTTGCAGGTTCTACGTGGAAGGACAATAGGTGTGGAAAGTAGAAAATTCTTTTTTAAAGTTTCCTTTCTTGTTAAAGAATAAGTGTGCTAATAACTTTGTTAAGCCCTATCCTATGTAGCTGTTAGACATGCCATGCTTACAGGCACATAGTACATTCTATGTCCTTGTACTTTAACCAAGATATCTGTGCTGGACTT
>CAUYQU010013739.1:0-171336 GCA_963574635.1 Cheracebus regulus | reverse complement strand
TTGTTTTGTTTTTTTTTCTAATTTGTTAACCTGTTAATGCCAAACTGTGGGGGTGGGTGGGTGTTTTGTAGTAAGATGTGGTGGGTGGGTGGAATGAAGGAAGGGATGGAAGGAAGGTTTGGAGGGAGGGAGGGAGGAAAGAAGGAAGGAAGGAAAGAAGGATGGATTGAGGGAGAGAGGGAAGGAGAAAAGGGAGAGAAGGAGGGAGGGAAGGGAGGGAAGGAAGCAAGGAGGGGAGGGAGATAAGTTAGGCATAGGGAGGGAGGGAGGGAAGGAGGAAGGATGGAAGGGAGGGAGGAAGAGAGGGAGGGAAAGAGGATGGGAAGGAGGAAGGGAAGGGAGGAGGGAGGGAAGGAATGATAGAAGGGAGGAAGGGAGGAGGGAAGGAGAGGAGGGAGATAGGGAAGAAGGGAGGGAGGAAGAGAAGGGAGGGAAGGAGGAAAGATGGAAGGGAGGGAGGGAGATAAGTTAGACATTAGCACTCTGTCCCTCATATTTTTTCAATCATCCTCCGTTCTTACATCACCCCCGTCCAGTCTTACCTCCTCTTCTGAACGCATTCCCGCTCCTGTGTTCCTCCTCCCTGCAGATGCGTGCATGGCACCTGCTTGCCCATCAATGCATTCTCCTACAGCTGTAAGTGCTTGGAGGGCCATGGAGGCGTCCTCTGTGATGAAGAGGAGGATCTGTTTAATCCGTGCCAGGCGATCAAGTGCAAGCATGGGAAGTGCAGGCTCTCAGGCCTGGGGCAGCCCTACTGTGAATGCAGCAGTGGATACACAGGGGACGGCTGCGATCGAGGTAGGTAAGCCTGCCCTGCCTGGCACCTCCCTCTCTTGGCAAAGCAAGAGGGATCCTGCCTCTTTGAAAAGAGAGAGAGAAGAGGTGAAAAAACAAGAGCAACAGAGACAGAGAGAGGGGAGTGATAGGAGAGAATACCAAGTCCTCGCATTTCTTGCAGTGCTGCTATGGATTTATTTTTAAGTGTTATGAAGGCACCAGATGTGAAACGGCCTAAACCTTTAGGTACACAGCCTTCAGATGCTTCTCACAACTTGATTTGCTGTAAAAGAAATATTCCTTTTTACCTGATAAAGAAGCACATTGACTTCACAACTCTCTTACCTTTAGCGGCTGTTCTCATTCATATATATTATTAATTCATATTCTGGCACAGAGAAGATGGTGCTAATAATTCTGCTCTAGTTTTTGTACCAAATGACCTTTGACTTTAGAACTGACTGATTTATCACAGCAAATCTTGTGGGTGAGAGGAATGGAAACAGGCTGTCTTAGGTCACCTTCCTCCTCCTCCTTTGTCTGCATGATCAGAGCTCACCTTGGCTCCAGCTGGCATGGATTTCATTCTGTGTGTCGGAGGGACGAGACAAGGGAACACGTGCCCTTGGAAGCCTTTAGCAGATGTCTCTTTTTTGAACTACATACTTCGTACTGGGGTAATTTATGAAGTTAGTGGAATGTTACTTGTATTAAGTAACAGATTGGATCATATTAAACTCCAGGTCTAATAAATTAAATTGCATACTCTCTGAAACTGCTCCCTGTGGTAAACAAAACCAGCTGTTCACAGTGTAAAAACAGAAGATGTGTATTTTTTTTCCTTTTATGCAATGAAAGAAAAGATTTACTTGTCACTGCAATAGCATTGTATTTGTGGTCTACATACATAGCATTCACTTTGCTGAAAATAAAGAACAAAAAGAAGTATTTTTCAAAGAACAGGAGGCCGTGCCACCAGCTAATAATATGTAATGCAAGTTACAAAGGAGAAGCAAAGGCATTGTCTCCTGAATTGAGTTGTGGGTTCACAGTCACTCTGCAGGACTTACAGTGACTGTTCTTTTTTTTTAAAAAAAATACTTTAAGTCCTAGGGTACATGTGCAGAATGTGCAGGTTTGTTACGTAGGTGTACATGTGCCATGGTGGCTTGCTGCATCCATCCCCCCGTCATCTACATTAGGTATTTCTCCTAATGCTATCCCTCTCCTAAACCCCCACCCCCTACTATCCCTCCCCTAGCTCCCCACCCCCGTACAGGCCCCGGTGTGTGATGTCCCCTCCCTGTGTTCGTGCGTTCTCATTGTCCAATACCCACTTATGAGTGAGAACATGCGGTGTTTGGTTTTCTGTTCTTGTGTCAGTTTGCTGAGAATGATGGTTTCCAGCTTCATCCACGTCCCTGCAAAGGACCCTAACTCATCCTTTGTTATGACTGCACAGTATTCCATAGGATATATGTGCCACATTTTCTTTATCCAGTCTATCATTGATGGGCATTTGGGTTGGTTCCAAGTCTTCGCTGTTGTAAACAGTGTTGCGATAAACATATGTGTGCATGTGTCTTTATAATAGAATGATTTATAATCCTTTGGGTATATCCCCAATAATAGGATGGCTGGGTCAAATGGTATTTCTAGTTCTAGATCCTTGAGGAAACACCACACTGTCTTCCACAATGGTTGAACTAATTTACAGTCCCGCCAACAGTGTAAAAGCGTTCCTATTTCTCCACATCTGCTCCAGCTGTTCTTAAAATGCTTGTTCTTTTTGTTCTTTTCTAGAAATATCTTGTCGAGGGGAACGGGTAAGAGATTATTACCAAAAGCAGCAGGGCTATGCCGCTTGCCAAACAACCAAGAAGGTGTCCCGATTAGAGTGCCGAGGTGGGTGCACAGGAGGGCAGTGCTGTGGACCTCTGAGGAGCAAGCGGAGGAAATACTCTTTCGAATGCACTGACGGGTCCTCCTTTGTGGACGAGGTTGAGAAAGTGGTGAAGTGTGGCTGTATGAAGTGTGTGTCCTAAACACACTCCCTGGCAGCTCTGTCTGAAAAATGTTGTATACTTCTTGACCGTGTTGGACTAATTAATGCTTCATAGTGGAAATATTTGAAATATATTGTAAAATACAGAACGGACTTATTTTTATTATGAGAATAAAGACTTTTTTTCTGCGTTTGGGAAAAAAAAAAAAGAAGAAATGCTTGAACTCAAGCTTCCCCTGTACTGGAGAAGTATGAAGAAAGATATACCTGGAGGCATTAGAACAGCGATGGGAACCATCGCTACTCGAGTCCGTCTTTGTAACATACTGAAGACAAGCAGAAGCACATGCACGAGGGCAGAGGAGCGACTGTGCGCTGATGTGAAATTGCCCAGAGCATAAAACCTGTGTGCCCTCCTTCCCATCAACTAAGTTCACTACGACATATCAAGCACATGTGTGT
This sequence comes from Cheracebus regulus, assembly GCA_963574635.1. Classification (NCBI taxonomy): domain Eukaryota; kingdom Metazoa; phylum Chordata; class Mammalia; order Primates; family Pitheciidae; genus Cheracebus; species Cheracebus regulus. The sequence continues at coordinate 168,089 of CAUYQU010013739.1, read as the reverse complement.
GAATGAGAATGCAAGGCAAGGGAATGGAACTCCAGAATTCACAGACAGAACAAATGGATGAGAAATAGTGCAAAATATAAAGTGTCCTGATGATCTGGGTTCCATTCATCAGAGGAAATGAAAATGCTAAAATAAATTTTATCTTCCTTTTAAATGTCAGCATGTCCGCAGAAGCAGCACACACAAGTCTTTATCTACCATTTTCCAGTATTAATTTTTTTGTAATATAAATGATAAAGGAGATGATAAAGAACCAATAGATTATTGATAAATAAATTAGTAATATGATTTTTTTGTTTCTATGAGTTCTAAACAGCCCTATACAGTATTCAGTTTCCATGAGAAATATTTATTATATCAAAGTACATTGTACTTAACATTTTAGGCCATCCTTTTACTGTTCCTTGATGCTTTAATATATATTAATTTATAATTATCCTGATATTTTTGTACATTTTTCAAACTTAAAAATCAGGATTTTTTTTTTTTTTTTGGCAATAGTACTAACATAGGGTTTTATCTTGGGATAAATATGTGTTGGTCTGTTTGTTGACCTTGACATCTGATCACTGATGTCACTGATCTACTGGCCTCATTCAGGACACCTGCAGAGAGTGTGCAAAGTCCAGGAGAGGAAAATATAAATCTGTATGTGAGATGGTCACTGTACAGAAAGAAGTGGCCTCTCTGCAGCATGTCCTCACAGAAAAGAAATGGTGTGTAGCAATCAACACTAGAAAGTAAACCTTTTGCAAATTAATATGTCCTTGACCTTTTTTGCCCTTCTCTGGGGGTGGGATGGGGATAAAAAGACTGTCATGTCAAGAACTGTGATTTTTTTCCCCCAAACAATAAAACTCCTTAATTATCTTAATGTTCCCATGTTAACATGTTTGCTGCTAAATTACAGTGTAGAATTGATAATGATTTATAGTGGACTGTGCTCTTCCCTCATTAAAATCCCAGGGTGCCCTGTAAAGATGCAGATGTTTCTTCCTGAAAACTTTTTTTACAAAGAAAATTAGATGTACATGTGTAATTCAGTGTGCTTTGTCTCTCTCCAGACTAATATCAGTTACACTGCTGATGTTTGTAAATTAAACAGATATTTACTTCATTAACAGCTTGGTGGTTTTCTTAGAAATTGCACAATAGGCCGCTCCTTAAGAATTAATCAAAATGATAAAGAGTAAGGAAGAAAACCTATACCATTTTGTTGCCAAAACTTGGTTTGAGATTCACATGTTGTTACATCTGGAGAATGATATTGGAATGGCCACATAAAAGACATGGATATAAAAACATACTATTTGCCTGAAAAAAGGTATTTAATTAATTTTTTCAAAAATTGTAAGATGAAGTCTAAGATGAAATATTTTTGTTTTTGTTCTTCTTTGGTCCCCCCTCCCCAATAGAACCAGGTGGAAAACAATAAAATACAGCCACTGTCAGGCCAGGGTTGGTAATGTCAAGGTGTACTATCCAGGACAGAGAACAACGTTGGCTGGGAGAAATAATCCTCATCCACCATGATACGAAGTCTTTGTTTCCCTGTAAACAACAACAAAAAAAAACATGCATACACACACATGCATACACACACTTAGTCTCTCAGAAACAGTTATTCCAACCATTTATTCATTCTTGTTTTAAAATGTCTAAATTTTAATTATAGAAACAATTATGTAGTTACTGTAAAATAGTTCTTCCCATCGATTGCTTCTTTTTTCTAAGGGGTTTAAATCATTCATTAAACAAAGAAACATCTGTGAAGATGATGTGATTTAGATTTGCGTTTACAGACATGTGTTATCCACATAGCCACTGTTTTTTTGAGTGCTTCTTATATGCCAGGTACTATGCTCAGGGTTTTCTATGAAATATCTCTTTCATCTATATAAAACGGTAAGATTATTGTGCTTCCTGCTTTACACATGCATACAGGGCTCATAAACAGAAGAGCTGGATTTCACCTCAGTCAGGTATTTCAGAACACATTGTCTGTAATTAAGGCAATAACTTAGTAACCACCACCTCTACTAGGGGACTGTTAAGTCTTGGAGGCTTATTCCACAGCCCAATGATTTTTCCTTCTTGATTATATAGGTTTAGGCAATCCAGACTAGATACTTTATGTGTGCTGTTTTATTTTTTAAGGAAAACAAAAGTGAAACCTTCATAGCTTCCAGATTGTGCTATTTCTCCTTCCTACTTATAAAGACACAAAATAAAATGATGGCTGTCTGGGATACGAGCTGAGTTAGCAAGTTTCTTAGGGGATTGCTTGCCTTGAGATACAACTACTTTCTGTACACGCACCATTAAAAAAAAATCCTATGGCCAAATAATTACTAGCAAACAAGATAAATTGAGGGTAATTATTCATATTATAAAAGGTTCCTTTCTTAGAAGGTCTTGCCAATAGGATTACTTTAAATAAGAAATTATTCTAGAGCATATCCAACAGAACTCCATGCATTACAACAAACAAAAATGTTCATGCATATTAGAATCAAAGCTACTATCTGGAATAATGTGCATTGTAATCTGAAATGATGAAGTGGCTAAACATTTCTAATGTGGGTAATTTAAATTCTCACATGAATGAGGCACCATCACGAAATGGCATGGGGTTTTCACGTGTTTGATTTAAGATGTGTTTATTGAATAATAACCATCTCAATCTTTGGAATTTGTTTTCACTACAGATTTTCTGAAATTATTTCTAAGCAATATAGACAAACCCCTATTTTTTAAATTGCTCTGGGCATTTTCTTTTTTGGGTGATTTGCTTTATCAGCAGCAATTCTTTCTGGAGAAATGATCAAAAGACTGTTGAAACTGATTCAGTGCTTAAAGATCTCCAGCTTTATGGTGTCATCTACCTCAAAATGACCATTATTTTAAAAATAATGTTTGTAAAAAAGGAAGCTATGCAAGGATATGAAGCTTCATACAAAGCTTTATACTAAGTACATTAAGCTATGCGAAACATATAAGTTATCTTCATTTTTACTTCTGTGTAGTCAAAACTCAATTATTAATCTATCATGTTCAAGAGGCTACACTGAACTTTTGACACACAGTTCACATGAAACAGACAGCTGTTTTAGAGCTTATACTCTATGCAGTTGAGTTTGAAGTTGAAGTGGGTAATAGATATTATACAAATGTTCACACTAATGCATAATTCTAGATTGTGATAAGCACCCTGAAGGAAATTATGGGATACTAGAAGAAAGAATGGCAGAAGGATCCAATCAAATACATATAAGGAGGTTCGGGAATGCCTCTGTGAGGAAACGACATTTAAACTGAGTCAAGAAGGATCAAATCGAGTCTAGGACGGAGGCAGACGGAAGTTTGTGTGGGGATAGGGGTTGGGAGTTCATGCAGAGACAGCAGCCCGTGTATAGGCCTGAGGAGGAAAAGAACTCATGTAGTCAAGGAAACAAAAGAATTCAGTGTGGCTGGAGTGAGATATACAATTGTTTTTTGTGTGGAACACAAGAGTGGCCATTTTCAGGATTTCTTAACTCACCATACAGTCCATATTTGTCTTCTGAGCATCTGTTTGCAGTGAGGTCTCAAAACATCAACTAGAAGGAATTTTCATTTTACAATAGCAGCTAGTTGGCTGTGCCTAATTGTAGTTCCTCTAAACTTCCAAGTGAAATATCTCTGAGGATATGGAAAATATAAATGCTCGAAGTAGCACTGAAAGTAAAGAATAGTCGTGAATGTTCATGAGCTGAAGGCTGATAAAGCTGGATAGAAGAAAACAAGTACTGGCCAATTCATGCTTTGAATCTCATGTACATTTTTCCTGCCCTGTTTATACTAAGACCAGAGGATCGGGAAATGAGTCAACTGGAAATATAGCAGAAAATCCTGTGCATTAGGAGTCAATTAAAATCTGAGTTTTAGTTACATCATGGTGACAGCATTGGGCTCGGACACCCTAGCCTTCTCCCCTTCAACCCATCCTCTACTCTGTTGAATGAAAACAATGTATTCCTCTAGATTATTTGAAAAAATATCTCTAACTCCCACTGTAGGATAAAATCCAAACTCTTTAGTTTGATATTCCAGATTCCTCACAAAGCGGTCTTCTCAAATCAGCCTTGAGTAGGTGCTCTTAGATTGGCAAATGCCAGGGAGGGATATTGTAAAGCAAATTCTGGACTGGAATGGCCACCTTGTAGATATGAGATTCAGCCACAGACAGGTGGTAGTTGAAGCTAAGAAAACTGGCACGTTAAGTTAGAAACGCAACAGAATGAACTTAACCAGAAAACGAACGCCACTTTAGATGATACATTTCTGGAATGAAGTAGTCCCGGAATAGAAAGAAAGAATGGGGAAGTTTTAATAAAGTAATGGGGTAGTCACTGGCTACTCATGGGTAAGGAATAATAGACTGCTCTCTTAATAAGTCTGATAACGAAAGAAGAGGGAGTGGCAGCTGGAAAAGTTGGTGAGGTCACAGAGTTGTCATTCAATGAATCAATAAGTATTGGTTTATCATCTATGGTCACAGCTTGAGAAGAAGTGAGGCAAACACTTGAAGTATACTCGGGATCATCCTGAGATCGAAGCTGGAAGAGCAAGACCAACCTGAGTCATCCCTTAGATGAGCTTATTGATCAGTGGAAGTAAAAATCAGAAGCCAGATACAGTGAGGTTGAGAAAACAGGTGCCTGAGAGTAAGAAGTCATGAAATCATCCAGAGTTAAGAGAGCAATGTATGCGCAAGAATTTTTTTCCAAATGGAGTTCTCTGTTGCCTTCCTCCTCCTCCTCTCACAAAGGGGATATAGCATTTCTCAGGGCTTTGTCCAGACATATAAAATTCAGCTGAGTGGAGGTCTCGCCATTGGCATTTGAAATTAGATCTTTGTGTCAATAAGTGGCCAGCTGAATTTAGATTCAAAAGAGAATCAAAAATTAAAAAGCACACACAAGAAAACAAGGAGTGGGAGAAACAGCCACAGAGACCATTGTCTAGAAAATCTTCTATCATTAATCTTACTCTCCCTTCTCGAAGTGGCTAGAATTATTTTCATTGTTGTTTTCACATAGATGGTGTCAGAGAGAGTAAGTGACTTGCCAAAGGTCACACAGTCTAGGTCTCCTGACTCCAACCATAATGCAATATTGATTTCACTGGAATTGAAAGGCAAACTCCATAATGAGATAATGCTGGAGGAGAAAGTATTTCTCAAGGGATAGTTATTTTGGTTTTTAAAAATGCCCATGAATCACACTCACTTTCCCAATAAAAACACATTTTAAAAAAATATCTTCCACTTGGTAAAGGAAAATGAAATAGTGTTTGTTACTGGAATTCGCTTCCAAAAAATTAAAGTGGAGGGATTGAATGTTATGGTTGCTTCAGTATTTTTGGTCATTGTTCTCATCAGATAAGCCTTGACTGAGTGGGCTGACCTGGAGCAACTGAATTCTGTTGCTAACATAGTCACAAGGACAGGACCAAACACGCCTTAGTCCAGTCATATTAGTTGCAAAGCACATCCTTGAACTTAATCCAACTCAAAAGATATTCTTTGTAAGGAAAAAGGAGACAAGGATAAAAAAAAAAACTATAGAGGAATTTCTATTTGAATGAGCATATCTGATAATGTGCCTTAACCATAATCTCAGAGGCCTGTGTTATCTCAGAGGGGAGAAAGAGGAACATCTTTGAATTGCCTAATCTTGCACTTTCTTGATCCTTGGTCTCTGCTCACAATATTACCATTCAATTACCTCCACCACTCTCAATTACATCTTGCTTTCAATTACATCTCTACATTGATTTTTTCTTCCTATTATTCTGTATTAGCCACAGTTCTCCTCTGATGTTTGTCAACTCTTTCACGGAACTCTGAATGGACAGGAACACATTTCTGAATGACACATACAATACCCTGTTTGGGAAATAAGTCACTTGTCATTTGGTGGAAAAAAAAAAAAAAGCACCTGCTGGTCTAACAGTTCAGTAAATGAAGTAGGAATCATAGGAATATCTCTGTTTCCTCATTTAAACTTGTTTTTCTTTTTTCCCTTTTCTTGTAAATGCTTTCATATTTTAGAAAATTGGCACACAATTGTACCAATAGAAAAGATAGTCTGAGAATGAAGAAGTGCAGTATAGCAATTCACATCCTGCTCTTTCCCAACTGGGCACACCCAGGAGGCAAGAGGCCCAGGCAGTGCAACTGAGTCAAACCCAAGGCTGCTCCTGTGGACCCTGATGTACACACAGACACACATGCACACATAAACATATGAATGTGAAATAATGTAGAATAAAGGAAAAATACTTGCTCAAAAATTTGACTCATTTCCAAATCTAAAAGGATAATAGTTTGTGTAGTACCCTCATCTCCTTCACTTGAATTCTTTTGTTTTTAAAAGCAGAATCTCAGTACATAGAAAACCAGTTTCAATATGGGACCCAACCAGGGGGTCCATAATGGGAAAAACATCTTTGAGCTGAGAACAATGGGGGGAGTTACCTTTCCATGTTCCTTTTCTCACCCCAGCTTAGGTCTTACTTCTTTGGCTTTACAATGTAATACAAGTGTGTATCCACCCCATTTCTCAGGAGACACTAGCATGCCCTAGTCAGTCTCCTATGGACACTGTGATAGATCTACCAGAAAAACGTCAGGACCGAAGGACTTATTCTGACAGTTTCTGGCCTCTCCCAGTTGACAGTCCTCAGCTCTCGGCAAACTTTGGAATTACCTGGATAAAGGGAAGCGTCTTGTCCTACATCATACATCTTTCCTAGGGCAGTGTGCTGCAGGGGTATAAATATCTGACCCCTCTCCCCAATTTGGGATATTTATGAAGGGCCATCCCAGTTCACAGGTCCTCGTGGGATCAGCTGAAACCTTCTTTAACACAGCATCGCAGTGCAACTTTTACCTCTGCCCAAGCCTACTTTCTTTTCTTTCATCCACAGGTGGTGACCTCTAGAGCACTCCCTCATAAACCTCACGCACGCAGCATCAGTGTCTTCGGGAATACACCTGGAATCCTCCTGTGTCTGAGTTACATAGAAAGCAAGAGACAGCAGTGAAGAAATGAGCTGTCCTTTTGAGATTCAGAAAGCAGCAAACTTATACCTCAGAGGGAATTCAGGAACTTAAAAATAACATTTCTTAAAGTATGATGTCCAGGTGGCAGCCTACTTGGATAAGACAGTGAACCCTGAATATCTGAGACAGGTCTCAGTTATTTTAGAAAGTTTCCTTTGCCAAGGTTGAGGACACGCACCTGTGACACAGCTTCAGGAGGTCCTGGTGACAAGTGCCTAAAGTGGTTAGAGCACAGCTTGGTTTTATACATTTTAGGGAGACATGAGACATCAATCAACATATGTAATATGAACATTGGTTCAGTCCAGAAAGGCAGGACAATTCCAAGCAGGGAAGGGGCTTCCAGGTCATAAGTAGATAAAAGACAAATGGTTTCATTCTTTTGAGTTTCTGATTAGCCTCTTCAAAGGAGGCAATCAGATAAGCATTCATCTCAATGTGCAGAGGGGTGACTTTGAATAGAATGGGAGGCAGGTTTACCCTAAACAGTTCCCAGCCAGACTTTTCCCTTTAGCTTGGTGATCTGGGGGCCCCAAGATTGATTTTCCTTTCATATTTTCCCCTTTTCTTTTTAAAAATATTTTGGAGAAAACATTTTAGAAGAAAATGAGTCTCTGGTCTCAGTTTGTCTGATCTCTAATGGCTAGGATGTTGTATTCCTAGATGAGTAGATCCCAAGTTATTAGGAAAGCTCAGTTTTTAGCAGGTTGTGAAGTCTCATGTCCTATGAAGAGAAAATATGAGGAGGAAGGGAGAAAAACAACAAACAAAAGAACAATCCTGAAAAATTGATATAGGCCACTTTACACGGAAATCCACACATCAGTAGGCAAGTAGGAAAGTGACTTACCTCTGTAAATAGGTTGCTGTTATTTTATTCTGAAGTTTAAGTTGTCCAGCTTCAGTTCACAGAGCTTTAAGAAAGCACAGATTAGTTTTCAGTGACTCTAAATTAGGAAAATGGTTGGGGAGGGGAAGAAGGAAAAAACTGAAAACATAATTTTAAAGACTTATAGTCAAAAAAATGAGAATTTGGTCCAAATTTTAGAAAATAATAAAAATTGGCTGGGCATGGTGGCTCACGCCTGTAATTGTAGTACTTTGGGAGGCCGAGGTGGGCAGATCATGAGGTCAGGAGATTGAGACCATCCTGGCCAACATGGTGAAACCCCATCTCTACTAAAATACAAAAAAAAAAAAAAAAAAATTAGCCTGGCACGGTGGTGCACTCCTGTAGTCCCAGCATTCAGGAGGGTAAGGCAGGAGAATCACTTGAACTCGGGAGGCAGAGGTTGCAGTGAGCTGAGATCACACCACTGCACTCCAGCCTGGGGACAGAGTGAGACTCCATCTCAATAATAATAATAATAATAAATTTAAAAAATTGAAAAACATGAGGCAAGAGTAGAATCTAACAACAGGTGTACTATAGACTTTGAAACGTATTTTTTCACCCTCTAGTTTTCCATTTTCACATAAGACAAATCATGGTAGGACTAATTTGCTTTATTATACTTAGCCTAATTATTTTTCTACAGTGCAGCAAGAATAATTTTTTTTTTTTGAGACAGAGTTTTGCTCTGTCACCAGGTGCTAGGCTGGAGTTCAGTGGTGCAATCTCAGCTCACTGCAACCTCCACCTCCCAGGTTCAAGCAATTCTCCTGCCTCAGCCTCCCAAGTAGCTGGGACTACAGGTACACACCACCACGCCCAGCTAATTTTTTTTGTATTTTAGTAGAGATGGGGTTTCACTACATTGGCCAGGATGGTCTCCATCTCTTGACCTTGTGAACCGCCTGCCTCGGCCTCCCAAAGTCCTGGGATTACAGGCCTGAGCCACCTCACCCAGCCAGAATAATTATTTTTAATACATACACTTTTAAATTGGCTTTGATGGAACTTTGTTCCATAGAGGGAATCTCAGATAGGACTTTTCTAAAGTTGAGTTGAGGCTTGGGTTTGTACCATCAAATACCTATGCGTTGGGTGAATTCCTCTTATCTTGAGGTCCCAAGATAAACTTTGGGCTCTTGGACCTGTCAGAAAGTGACACTCTTTACTTATCAGAGGTCAGGAACCCTGTATTAGGACAGTGAAGACAATGTATGAGGCCAATTTTCCCAAAGGGGCTTTTATTGGTTCCGTAAGTCAAGTTTGATTCCTTAAAGGAAAGCACACCATTCCAGTCAAAGCCTTGGAAATAACCAGCTAGTCCAATTGTGTACTGTTACAAATGAAAACAAATTCTTTTTGCACTTACAGAGATAACTATATTGCCATAAGTTAAGAATACTCACAAATAGTTTTCAAATTCTGCAGAAATCTGGTAGGGAGAAACTTAGTTTATAGTTTAGTTTTGAAACAAAAATGGTAACAGTCCTTTTCCAAAACAAACCTTACTGTCTGTGGACTAGACTGTCTAAAGCCACAAGATTAGAAGTTACGATAATCTTACTAAATTCAAGATGTAGCTATTTTCATTAAAAATTACATAAGCAAAGATCATTCTGTTTGGGGCTAGGTTTATACTTTTGTAACACTTCTGCCAAATTTTGACACCTTATAGCATTTGGCAAGGATAAGTATAAAAGTTCTTGATCAACAAATGCAAACAAAAATGTATGCTGGCAATTCTGAGGACATTTCTAATATTATTTTACCAATAATTTAAAGCTAGCTTATTTATTAAAGATTCTACTTGTTATGTGAACTTGAAAAAGCATTTGACTAGTCTTTTCTCTTTCCCTCATGAAGTATTTGATTCAAACATTTTTATTTTCTTAAGCAAATTAATTAGAGATTTTTTAAATATTTTCAGTAGTGAAACATTGTGTACATAACACATAAATACATAGATGTATTAAGTATGTTGATAGAAGTACATCTTATGGATTCAGAAAGACCTTCTTGTTTTTCCTTTCTTAGGCTTTCAAATTCTTCATAACTTGCTCCATTACCCTAGGCAGTTATCAGCTAAATAGCCTTAAATTTGCATATTAAAGGAAACAATTTAGGTGAAAATCAAATAGCAAAATTTACATCATAAGGTACAGAAAGAAAAAGCCTGTTGCACTGGAGGAAAATTAAAATGAATTTAATTGTCAATTAAAGAAAATTATAGCAATTATAAAGGCCTTTTAAATAGAGAGAGAGAGACCCTATAGCTTTTACTTCAGAACTTTAGCCATGAGATAAATATAAATATACCGGCTTGCAAAAAATACCCTGTTAGATCCAAAGAGTGGTTTTTATCTTATAGAAAAATAACAGCAGATTTGAAGCAGGCAGAAAAGAAAATAGAGAAAAAGAGAACTTAGGAACTCTACAGTCTACAGATCAACCTTAGGGCTCTTTTCCTTTAATGTAAATGTGCACAAAGACCATACTGCTTCCATTTTACATTAAAATCTGGCAATGAGAGGTGCCATAAAACTTAGAGTGTTTGAAAAGGGTAGTTCTTCTTTTTTCCTCATTCTTAGGTTGTTTCCCAATTTTTTTTAAAAGGAGGACCTGAGCTGTGGCCTAGGGTTTATGTGTGGTGGATTGACATGTGCTGCTTTTGGGCAGGTCTCCTCAGCATGTCACCACTGAGTTGTTTCCACTCTCTTATATGTCTCAGTTTCTCTCTCCAGAGGTCTATAACCTCTGAGAGGGTTCAAAACACTGAGTGATCAGCCCTTATATGCATTTCCTAGATGAGCTATTTCTTAAATTTGGGGGATTTTCCTGGAGGGCCACTGCACATCATTGGAAGTCAAACCCCCAAACACTCCCACCAAGTGCTCAATCACCCAGGGGTGCCTTTCCGCTAGGAGGAGCAAAATGCCCTTTTTATTTGGTGCTGAGAAAACTCAGTCTCTCATTTACCTATGAAAACAACAGTTCAGTTCCTTATGCAAATACACACAGACAAGCTGAATCAAGATTAATTTTGGAAGAAAAGGTAATAGAGAAGATCCTTTAGAATGCATCTCTGAACTAGAATTAGGATCCTTAAAACAACAACTTCCGGGAGAAAATAAACAACACGAAGACCACTTCCTGTAAACTGTCCTCAGCTACCCCTAACTTTGTAGCCCTTGTCTGCCATTATACACACCAAGGTCAAATCCTCTCACAGTACATGGTACTCCCAAAGCCAAAGAGGTCAGGTCATGCAATACAGGAAAACAGAGCTGCCTATGACTCTTGAAACTCAGCAAAGAAAATAGAACACCCCCAGAACGGTGAGTGGCAGCTTTGTTCTGAATTCTTTAAAGGGGTTGAAGTCATTTGAAGCTTTCACTCGATTTTTTTGGTACTACAGATGGAAAAGGGGGAAGAAATTATGATGTGGAAGAAAAGTAAATGAAGGAACACTTTTTTTAAAGACAAGAAGCAAGCACAGAAATCAAGCACTTGGTTGTTTGTTTTTTCCTCTTTTGCAGCTGTGAAGATTTTTAGCCAAGTTAGAGATGCTTTGTTACCCATAATTTGGAATTCTCACTCATATTTGACCAAGTCAGGTAGAGTTGGTCAAATCTGATGGGAGAAAGATTAGAACAAACAACAAAAAAAAAACTCCAATAATATTATCATTGAGTGCTTTAATTGTAAGGAGAAATTAAGATCAGCTGGTTGTTAATTTACCTACAAATGAGTCTCAGGCTGAAGACTGTTGTCTACCATCCAAGAAGCAGGAAAAAAACTCAAACTCATCTCCCCTGTTGGGAGCGAGTTCAAACTCCATAAAGGAGTTACCTGCCTTCTATTATGATGGAAGCAGGAAATCTTGTCTTCCTTGTTGGAAGCAACTAAAACTAAAAAAAGAGGAAGTTGAACAGCAAAATCAACTTCAGATCTCAACTACATTTGAGGAGATCAGGGATCCTCTGGAGGGGATATTCCCAGACCTCAGCAAATTGTCCTATTAATTTGAGCCATAAAGTTAGCTCATGCTGGTACCAAATCTCCAGATAGGAGATTTGTCAAAGGTCAGGGGCATCTTCCCTCAGAATCCCTTCATGGTTGCCAAAATGTGAACCCCAAAGATCTGAGACAGGTCTCAGTTATTTTAAAAGTTTTATTTTTCCAAGGTTGAGGCCTGTGACACAGCCTCAGGAGCTCCCGATGGCATGTGCCCAAGATAGTCAGAGCACAGCTTGGTTTTATATTTTAGAGAAACATGAGACATCAATTAACATATGTAATATGAACATTGGTTTGGTCTAGAAAGATGAGCAACTTGAAGCAGGGAGAGGATTTCCACATCATAGGTAGACCAGAGAGAAATGGTTGCATTCTTCTGAGTTTCTGATTAGCCTCTCCATAGGAGGCAATCAAATATGCATTTATCTCAGTGAGCAGAGGGGTGTCTTTGAATAGAATGGGAGGCAGGTTTGCCCTAAGCAGTTCCCAGTTTGACTTTTCCTTTAGCTTAGTGATTTTGGGGATCTAAGATTCATTTTCCTTTCACAAGACCATCATTACTTGCAAAGCCCCATTTGGCTAGTGTTCTAGAAACTTCCAGAAGTTTCCTTCACAGCTGTCCTCACATGTATTACTCAGCCAGGAGCCCAGCCTGCTGTCTTACAGAACCGGAACTCTACTATCCCTTTTGTGCTTTTCTTTCAAGGTTCTGGCAGTCTCTGCTCTTAAACTCTCAGACATAAAAAGAGACTATTATCACCTCTGCACTGGAGAATTTCATCTTCCCCAAGAGAGCTTGACGTTCATACCCTAAAGGCCTCCTATGACTTGTGGCCTTCCATTTTTCAAAGATCAAGAAAAAAAAATTAGCGAGTGTCTTAGTCAGTTTGGGGTACTATTGCAAAAAACATAGACTGGGTGGCTTAATAATAGAAATTTATTCTCACAGTCCTGGAAGCTGGAAAGTCCAGGGCAAGGTGCTACCTGGTTTGGTTTCTGAGGAGGGCTCCCCTGACTTGCAGATGGTACCTTCTCACTATTATAGTGAACCCCAAGTTTCTCTTCAAAGAATCTGTATGTCAGCTCTCTTATTCTTTAAAGTTTAACTTCTTGTAATTCCAGTAAACAACCTTCTCCACCAGTTCATTAGTAGTTCACATCTGTCACCCTCCCCAACCCCCACCCTCCATCCTGACTCATCCCGGTCACATGATTACCCCTGTCTACCTGCTCTGAGATGTCCATAACTGTCCTTCCACCAAAACACCCAGCCTGCCACTCCAGCTTGGACCCTTGCTCTTTTTAAAATAGCCAATCAGGACTAGTCTAGTTTGTGCAGTCTAACCCTAGCCAATAGGGGACTACACGGCAGCAGGGATGACCCCCGTCAGGCATAAGTGCCCCTTCTCTCCTTGTCCAAGCATGCAGTGGCCATCACTGCTCCAACCATATGCCCTGCACCCTTCTATAGAAGTAAACTGCCTTGCTGAGAGGACATATCTTCGAGTGCTATTTCTTTTGCTACATCAAAACTTTACTTATAACACTATGGCCTCACATAGTGTTATGGGGTGAATTTTTATGTCCCCTCAAAGTTTATATGTTGGAATTATAACCCCAAAAGTAGAGAAGGTGGGATATTTTGGAGGTGATTAGGTCATGAGGGTACAGTTCTCATTGATGGGATTAGTGCCCTTTTATTTATTTTATTTTAATTTTTTTGTGGAGGCAGGGTCTTGCTATGTTTCCCAGGCTGGCCTGCAACTCCTGGCCTCAAGAAATCCTCCTGCCTTGCCCTCCCAAAGTGCTGGGATTACAGACTTGCCTTCTTTCTACCATGTGAGGGGCATAAGAAATTGGCAGTCTTTAACCTGAAAGAGAGGCCTCACTAGAACCACACTATGATGGTATTCTGATCTGACTTCTAGCCTCTAAAATTATAGAAATAAATTTATATTGTTCATAAGCTGTCCAGTCTATGGCACTTTGTTATAGCAGTCTGAACTGACTAAGACTCATGGTCTTTGCTTGGTGCTTATACTTGGATTGGTGGAAAGTTGAGTGGTGGCGAGATATGGGTTCCTTTTATGATAAGGCCAATAATTTCATCAGGAAGGCTCTACCCTCATGACATAATCTAACTCTAATTGCCTTATATCCTAAAGGCCCCATCCCCAAATACCATCACACCAGGGGTTAGGGTTTCAATATATTTCTGGGAATAGGGGGTACATAAGCATTCACACTGTAACACCTGACATTTCTCATCAGGGCAGATGCAGAAATAAAGTTATCTCTAGCATGATGCATTAGTTTGTGTTGGCCACAGAGAAGAGCAAGATATTAGGAAGGACAAAAAAGAGGCTATATACTTATTACTCTGACCAGCCAGATAGTCACAGAAAGGAGAGGTATTTTAGTTATTGATTGTTATATAACAAATTGCCCCATAACACAGTAGCTTCAAAATAATCACCTTATGCTTCCTCAGTTTCTCTTAGGATTTTTGGAACTAGACTATGATATTTATAGGCTGGGGCTGCTTTCATCTGATGGCTTGACTGGGGCTGGCTAAGGGCCAAGGCTTTAGTCCTTTTGCATATGGACCTCTCATACAGCTTCTTGAATGTCCTCATTGCATGGTAGCTGGCTTCCCCTAGAGTAAGCAGTCTAAGATCCACAGTGGAAGCTGCCTTTTACAACCTAGTCTTAAAACTCACACAGCATCATTCCTGCAGTACTCTATTAGCCGCAGGTTTAGTTCTGATTCAACCTATGAGGCAGCTATACCAGGACTTGAATACCAGAGGTGGGATGAGGGTCATTAGAACCCTCTTGGAGGCTGATTCCCATGAAAAGCCTCTAAGGGGAGATTTTAGCCATTTACATGGAAAATGGGAAAGGAAGCACTGGCCAGTGATTAACCCAGGACCAAACTCTAAAGAAACTTGTATCGGGAATCTGTTCATAAAACATATAGCTCTAGGTAATTACTACTTAAACAAGTTATCTCATTACTCTTGACTACTCAAATATTAGTCTTCCCTAGTAGAGGGCATGCTACTCAATAGCTAATACTTTCATCCCAAAAGATTAAAAAATCTACCAAACAGATAGTCTTTAAATAAATTTTGAATGACTAAATGTGCCAGGTGCTAGATACAACATACTGAACAATACAAAAGTGGCCTCTACCCTTGTGGAACTTACAATCTAGCAGAGAAGACAAAAAATCAAATAAAATAACAAGGAATTGTACAATTCAAAATGGCAATAAGTTCTGTGAGGACTACTGGATAGGAAGTGATAGTGTGATGGGACTTGTTTTCTAGAAGGTGGTCAGAAAAGGTTTCAGCTTGGAAGTGAGGTTTGAGTGGAATCTGACAAAGAACAAGAAGCTCAACTGAAGAGAAAGAGCATTCCAGGAAGAAGGAAAATCAACCTGCAGAATTGTGTGGTGAGAAAAGTGTGCTTTAGCAATAGTAAGCATGTGGGGAGATCAAGGCTGTCAGGGAGATGAGGGGTGAGCTGGGATTGCAAGGAGAAGGAGGGGTCAGATCACAAAGGGCTTTGGAGGGGAAGGAATTTAATTTTTTTTAAAACTCAAATATAAAGTCATTGAATACACACACACACACACACACACACACACACACACACACACACACACACACAGAGGGTGAGAGAGAGAGAGATTTTATTTCTGTTTGCACTCGCGGGTGATAGATAAGAGGAGAGATAGTCAGATAACACAGGGGTTTGGTGGGGATTTAATTTAATTTTTTTTAAAAATAAAATATAAAGTCATTTAATACACACACACACACACACACACACACACACACACACACACACACACACACACACACAGAGGGGGAGAGAGAGAGAGAGAGTTTTGCTCTTGTTGCCCAGGCTGCAGTGCAATGGCATTCCAGTGATTCTCCTGCCTTAGCCTCCAGAGTATCTCAGATTACAGGAGCCCATCACCATGCCTGGCTAATTGTTTTTTTTTAGTAAAAATTATTTTTTACCAAAGTTTTTATTTTGGTAGAGACAGGGTTTCACCATGTTGGTCAGGCTGGTCTCAACTCCTGACCCCATGTGATCCACCCACCTTAACCTCTCAAAGTGCTGGGATTATAGGCGTGAGCCACTGTGCCTGGCCTAAAGTCATTGAATAATTTTTTTAAAAGAAAGACTGAACATTAACTAAAAGTGTCATTACTTCCGCAAACACTTCCACATTTAGAGGGCCTATGGAAGACTTCCACATCCTTCCCCTGCCCAGCTTCCCACTGCCACTTCACCAGTCTTGCTCTCTCCCTTTCTCCTTCTGCAATAATGCTACCACCCCTTCCCCTCCACCCAGTTGACCTCCATTTTCTGCTCTTGGCAACTATTATTCTGCAATGAGGTCATGCAGTCTTACTGCTCCTCTGGAATGATATGGATATCATGACAGAATAACCGTCCTCTCAGTGAAATGTTTCCTGTTCCTCTAGAGAGACCCCATCAGTGCCTTGGCAAAGTTTACCACAATAATGTGAGGGATTGTTTTTCTTCGTCTCTTCTGCTAGCCGAGACTTTACCTGCCTCTGGAGTAGCCACCAGCATAATTTGTTCAAAAAGGTTACTGTGACATATTTACAGTCCTCAAATATTTTTTCCATAAATAACAAGATAGTAAATATTTTTTACCTTGGGGCCGTATGGTCTCTTTGGCAACCACTCAATTCTGCATTATTGATATGTAAATGATGGCCACAGATAATATATAAGTGAATGAAAGGCTACATTCTAATAAAACCTTATTTATGGACATGGAAATTTACATTTCATATAATTGTCATGTATCATAAAGTGTTACTCTTCTTTTGATTTCTTTCAAGTATTTAAGAATGTAGAAACCATTCTTAGCTCATAGGCTTAAAAATTGGCAGCACGCCAAATTTGGCCCACAAGCCATATTTTACCAATGCTAGATGATCAGGAGCCAAAATAAATAAGCTATTGTGCTCTGTCCTGGAAGAACAAATGATTGGGCTGGAGACTTGGACATTCAATGAAGTAAATGCCCCATAAAATGATAAGTACTATAACTGCAACAGAGAGCTATGGAAGACTAGGAAAATTTTTTGAGAATTTAAATAAATAAACAAAAAGAAGAGGGAAAATAATTCAATTCAATGGAAATTTCCTGCCACTGCATCTTCTTACTGCTGTAACCCTGGGATAACATGATGTCTAGTAAAGCCTGGTGCTCAGTAAACATTAATTGAATAAATGAATGCTTAGTGAATTTATTAATTAATGAAAAAATCTCAATAACCCGTCCTAGGGATTAAATAAACATAAATGAATACACTGGGATACAAGTCATTAAGTAATTGCTACTTTGAGAAGAGAAACAGGTACTTAGGAAATTAATAATAGCACAGTGTGATAGGCAGAAGTAACATACTTAGCAGTAACAGAGGAAAGGGAGTGATATAATCAGTTGGATCAAAGGGAATTAAAAGAGGATTTCTGGAGAAGGTGGCATTTAGTCTGGCAGAAATTATGGGGAAAGCAATCCAAGTTATTATTCTGTTGTGGCACTGAGAAGAGCAGGTCATAGGCAGCTGGGGTTGGGATTGACAACTTGGAGAAGACAGATACCCACTGCAGGGCTAAATGCTGTTCATCTGGGGATGTCAAACACAAAACAGGTGGGCACACCCCAGGCTGTACTTCTAGGGAATTGTTAGCCACACTTCCCAAGAAAGAATATCTTACAAATAAGAGGGCTGTTGGCTTTCTATTGATCTCACCCTCCCACAAGTTCTTACCCATACACCTGGCCACTGCTGCCAATCTGGAACCTAGAAATTCAGTCTGAAGGAGCTGGAGAATACATTCAGTGCCTTTATAAAAGACTGGAAAATTAATACATTGAACATCTATCATTTCCAGAAATATTTCAGAAAAAAAATACTTTGACTTTGATAGTTTTGGGGAAACAGGTGGTTCTTAGTTATATGAGTAAGTTCTTTAGTGGTACTTTCGGACATTTTGGGGCAACATCACCCAAGCAGTGTACATTGTACCCAATATGTAGTTTGTTATCCCTCATCCTCACCTCCCAACCTTCCTCCTTGCCCAGTTCCCAAAGTCCATTATATTATTATTATATCTTTGCATCCTCATAACTCAGCTCACACTTATAAGTAAGAACATACAATGTTTGGTTTTCCATTCCTGAGTTACCTCACTTAGAATAAGGGCCCCAGCTCCATCCAAGTTGTTGCAAAATACATTATTTTATTCCTTTTTATGGGTGAGTAGTATTCCTTGGTGTATATATACCACATTTTCTTTATCCACTCATTGGCTGATGGGCACTTAAGTAGGTTCTGTTATGTTTACAATTGCCAATTGTACTGCTGTAAACATGCATGTGCATGTGTCTTTTTCATATAATCGCTTATTTTCCATTGGGTAGATACCCAGTAGTGGCACTGCTGGATCAAATGGTAGTTCTATTTTTAGTTCTTTATGGAATCTCCACACTGTTTTCCATAATTATTGCACCATTTTACAGTCCCACCAGCAGTGTAAACGTGTTCCCTTGTCACCCTATCTATGTTGATGTCTTTTATTTTTTGACTTTTTAATTACTGCTGTTCTTGCAAGAGTAAAGTGGTATCTCATTGTGGTTTTAATCTGCATTTCCTTGATGATTAGTGATGTTGAAATTTTTTTCACATGCTTGTTGGCTGTTTGCATATCTTCTTTGGAGAACTATTTATTCATGTCTTCTGCCTACTTTTTGATGGGATTATTTATTTTTTTCTGGCTGATTTGTTTGAGTTCCTTGTAGATTCTGCATATTAGTCCTTTATTGAATGCATAGTTTGCAAATATTTTCTCCCATTCTATGGGTTGTCTGTTTACTCTGCTGATTAATTCTGTTGCTGTGTAGAAGCATTTTAGTTTAATTAGATCCCATCTATTTATTTCTGTTTTGTTGCATTAACCTTGGGTTCTTGATCATGATCTCTGCCTAGGCCAATGTCTAGAAAAGTCTTTGCACCATTAATCTTCTAGAATTTTTAGAGTTTCAGGTCCTGTGTTTAAGTATTTGATCCATCTTGAGTTGATTTTTGTATTAGGTGAGAGATGGGGACCCCTCATTCTTCTACATGTGCTTTCCAGCTTTTCTAGCACTGTTTATTGAAAAGGGTGTCCTTTTCCCAATTTATGTTTTTGTATGCCTTGTCAATGATCATTTGGCTGTAAGTATTTGGCTTTATTTCTGGATTCACTATTCTGTTAAGTTGGTCTACATACCTATTTTTATACCAGTACCATGCTGTTTTGGAAACTATAGCCTTGTAGTATAGCTTGAAGTCGAGAAATATGATGCCTCTAGATTTGTTCTTTTTGCTTAGTATTGTTTTGACTATGTGGGCTGTTTTTTGGTGCTATATGAATTTTAGCATTGTTTAGAAAATATATCTTTTAAATCCCCTTTGCCAAAAAGTACCCAGATACAATAGAAAAAAAAAGACACTTACCCTTTTAAATTTATAGTCAAATATGTAAAATAGTAGAGGAAATTACCAAGGACCAAAAACAAAGAGGAAGCTGGAAAAATCTGTAACCATAGGTCCACCTTCCTGTGCATTTGAGATTTAAATTTACGTTATCTCTCAATAAATCAAAGTGATCCTAGGTTGATAGGTCAGAGGGGACCTGGCAGAAGCAAATGCCAATACTCTCTGGAGAATGAATACTAGCAATTTAACTATTAGCTCAAAATCTAAAATTATAAACAATAAAACACTGAAGGAAATAAGCCAACATAAGTAAGATCAACTGGAATGAGTCAGCAGAATTAAATCAATATATCATATACGTAGTAGAATTTATCAGATATAAAATATCAAAAAGTATGTTTAAATATTTAAAGAAATAAGAGAAAATTAAAATGTGATCCAGAAACAAGACCAAGTAGATTTAAAAATAATGGAAAAAATATGAAAATATAATGGTTGGACTTAAGCACCAATGAGTTAAAAAGTACACAGATACAACTGAAAAGAAAATTAAGGAACCAGAAAATAAATTTGAGGAAATTATTAATAACACAATAGAGGCCATATGTGCAGGCCTATAATCCCAGTGATTAGGGTGGTCAAAGTGGGAGGACACTTTGAGGGCAGGAGTTTGAGACCAGCTTGGGCATTATAGCAAAACCCTGTATGTTTAAAAAATTAAAAATAATAATGATGAGATAAACGAAGAGAAATATTTCATAAAAGAAGAGGTAATAATAAATGGATGAAAGGATGAAAAAGTCTAATATGCATCTATTAAAGTTTTCAGGGGAAAAAAGATGGAATCAGAAAGAGCAAATATTAAAAAATATAATGGATAAGAATTTTCCAGAATGGATCAAAAGTATGATACTTTTAATAAGAATGATACAATGGACTTTGGGGACATGAAGGGAAGAGTGGGTGTGGGGTAAGGGATAAAAGACTACAAATATGGTACAGCATATACTGCTCGGGTGATGAGTGCACCAAAATCTCACAAATCACCAAAAGAACTTAACTCATGTAACCAAACACCACCTGTACCCCAATAACTCATGGAAAATCTAAAAAAAATAAATAAAATTGCAAAAGTAGTATGATGCTTTTAGCAAACCCAACAAATAAAATAAATAAAAATGTACTCTATAAGCATAATTAAGCTGCAAAATGCCAAAATCAATAAAATTCTAATAGTTTCCAGGATTTGGGGGCAAGAAGAGAGAGCAAGATGGCTGAATTAAAGCCTCCACCAATCATCATCCCCACAGGAACATCCAATTGAACAATTATGTATAAAAAAATGCACCTTCACAAGAACAAAAAATCACCCTAGCTACAGCTCAGCTATGGTTGGTAGAGCACTCAACAGGCACTTGGGGTTCCCAGTTCTAGGCTCTGTCTTTTGGACAGCATTTCTAGACCAACCCTGGGCCAGAGGGGAGATAGCTACTCTATAGAGAGAGTCTCAGGTCACATGATGACTGAAGATCCCTTGGGCCTTGAACAAACATCAGTGGTAGGTAGGCAGTACGTGCTGCAGGCATGGGGTGGTGGTGGCCGCAGGGCGGGATTCCTCTGCTTATAGAAAAGGGAGAGAAGAGTGGGAAGAACTTTGTCTTGTGGCTTGGTGTTAGCTCAGTGGTGGTAGAATAGAGCACCAGGAAGATTCCTAAGGTTCCTGACTCCAGGCCCTTGTTCCAGATGGCATTTCTGGAAAACTGGGTGCCATTCTAGCACCTATGTTGTAGGACTGTTAGAAGGGTTAAATGAGTTATATATGAAAAGCACTTAGCAAGTGCCTGCTAAGTAATTAGTACTGAGATATTTGCTATCATTAGTTAGGATTGGGTCTTGTAGTTGAAAGCACATAAAAGTTGGAGACAAAACAGAGCTGTCTTCAAATTGAAGTATGTCTCCTATTAGTTGAGTGATCTTCTCTATGTTATTTAGACTTTCTGATGCTCAGTCCTTTCTCTGAAAATAGATGCTAGCAGTCTATCTCATAGTATTGTTTGGTGATAAACTAAAGTATTATATGTGCAACTCTCAAGATAGTGTGAAGATTAAAACCAACACTCTGTAGACATCACATTTCATGACTCTACTTGCTTTATTTTTAGCTTTTATCTTGAAATAGTATTGATATCTCTCAGTTTAAATTTCTTTACCTGAAAAAAATAAAAGTAACCTCTGCTTCATACGAATCATTAGTGTATTCAATTTAACACTCATTTGCTGAGCATGTACTCTGTGCCTTGCACTGTGCTTTGTTCTGAAGGTACAAATATGATTAGGTAAACTGACAGCTTGTGGATTGGGAGAAGGATTAAATAAATTAAGGCATGTAAAATAATTAGCCTTGTGCCTATAGCTCAGAAAGCCCACATTCCAGGATCAACCATCTATCCTTCCTTTCCCTGCACTGGTGTATTGGGTATTGCATCCATAATCAGCAGATAAAATGATAAATGAGGTACACCTCTCACTCTAAGGACTTTGGGAAATTTTGTCCCATGGTTAAGAGGCAAGTCTGGATGCAGCCAACTACGTTCAAATTCTGGTTCCTCTATTTACTAACTGTAACTTAATTAGCTTCAGTGACCAAACACAGAACCTTAGACAGGGATTTAGATGCAAGCAGTTTATTTACGAGGTGATCCCATGAAACCCATAAGAGAATAGAGAAGTGAAAGGGAGCATGAAAGAAAGATAACAGAGGGTATATTAATGAGCAAGTTATTTCTAGGTGCAGTTGGGAGTAATTCTCATGGGAGGCCCTCTGACTTAGTGGAACACATCTCAGAACTGTGCCACAGAGAGAGAAAAAGTCTTTGTTGTGAGTTCGTAATTTATCCACTAACTCATGCCCTTCCTTGGTTGGGGCTTGCTCATTAGCCCCACAATCTGGCCAATTTTGCCCCATGATTGAAAATCCCTCTCAGGCAGAGAGTGTATATAGGCTTCCCAGAGGCCAATGTATATAGGAACTTTCTGGTAGGATTAGGTCTATAGATAGGGGACTGACAGATTCCCTTATGGTGATTTAATCTCTCTAAGCCTATTTTTCCATGCTGTAAAACAGTGAATAGTTACTTACCTAATTGCTTATATATTGTCTAATATTTGCAACTCCCAGTGCCTAGTGAAATCTATTCTCCACTTCACCCATAAAAGAGACTCACTTCTCCAGCTAGGCTGCACTTCTCCAGCCTCTTCATGTTAGGTGTGTCTGTGTGAAGAAGTTCTGTCCAGTGGAATGCAGTGGGAGGAGTGAGAACCTCTTTCAGGTCTGGGAATTAAGATGTTGGGCTTATCTTCTCCATGTCCTCTGTCCCTGTCTGCATGACTGAAACACATCCATGGCAGCCATCAAACTCCAAATGTGGAGGATGATGTCCTAGAAGCAGCTGAGAAACTCAGACAAAAGGAGCTGAGTGTCTGAACAGCACATAGCCCTCAGCTGTCACAGCTGACCTAGGCCACTGGCATCAGAACCA
Organism: Cheracebus regulus; assembly: GCA_963574635.1. Classification (NCBI taxonomy): domain Eukaryota; kingdom Metazoa; phylum Chordata; class Mammalia; order Primates; family Pitheciidae; genus Cheracebus; species Cheracebus regulus. The sequence continues at coordinate 144,995 of CAUYQU010013739.1, read as the reverse complement.
TTATAAGAGAGAGACATAAGCTTCTGTGTCCTCTACACTATATTATTTGGGGTTCCTCTGTGACGGCACCTTTCCTACCCTCTCCAGTATGCTCTTTTATAGGTAGTTGTGGATAACAAATGAGATAATACAGGAAAAGTGCTTAGAACAATGTTTGGCTTCTGGTAAAGCTCTGTTAAATAATTAATTGTTATTATTACTGTTTGCTAAGGTCTGATCTCAATGGTACCTGATCCACTTAAAGTCAGAGTGGGGGAGGAATCGAACTCCAAAGCAAATTAGAGGGGTTGCCATAAGAATTACAGAATCTGGATTCTGAATAGTCCAAATGCCAACGTCCATCCTGCATACTGATGACAATAATGCCTACAGTTGTGAGGGTCTACTTTGTGTTAGTCCCTGCATGAGAAGGTTCACCTATGTTATTTTATCCACTCTTACAGCATTCTTACAGGATAACTGTTAGCATCCATATTTTACTGTCAAAACAGAAAAACATGAAAATATTAGAGCATTGAAACATGAAAATACTATAGCATTAATTGCTAATACTACAGCAATCATCATTGGGAAAAAAGGAAGAAAAGAAGCCCTCCCTCAAATCAAGATTCTCACTGAACTCTGGGATACTTAGAAACAGAACTGACTTTTAAAAAGATAGAATAAATGGCAAAGGTGCAGGGAGTGTCTGAGTCATCTGAGGGAATGTTAAGAAACATGCAACATTTTAATTCCATTTGTCTGTCTCCTCTATGCCTCCACTCTTAAGAGAGTCTAACCATTAATCACCCAAAGATGTTTTGTCCATGCTCAGGCTGACTTTTCTGTGGAAGTAATAGATTTCAAATTTTTTAAGTCACAGTAATGGTCTCCAAACAAGGCCAGGGTACCAATTTTTACCATTATCCAAACAATCAGCATTTCTTGACCTACATGACAGTAGCAGTTTTCTCCCCTGGGTGATGATTTTATATAAATAAGCATGCAAACAATATAGGAGGTTATTTGTAGAAAGTTTCTGCAGGATCACTTCACAGACTCTGTATTCTTATTAAGGAGATATCCTGGTGCATGAATCCAATTCTCAACTGTGTAAATTCCCTGATATTCAGAACTAAGGATATGTTTTGTTTTGTTTTCAGAAAAAAAAATGTACACCATGTGGGTAGATTCCCAGCTAATTCAGCTCTCTCTCCAGCCACCATTAACCATCTTCAGCCCCACCTCCCCTTTCTCTAATCCTCCTCTTTCTGGCCTTGAACCAGCGCAGGGACAAATGGAGCAGCTGCCAAAGGAGGTGATCACTCCAGACTTCTCAGCTTCCAGAAGCAAGGGATGTGAAAAAGGAGAAAACTTTCACTTTCAGGTGGAGAGAACCAAAGTGAGTCCAGGACCACTTTAGGACCTATTGTGACCAACTTTATGACAGTGGCCATGACAAGGATTCTTTCCTTGAATGAACTTTAGTCAGACTCCTTTGTGCAGTCTTCTCAACTAGGTCTGGTCCTTGGTGTGCTGAGTGCATTTTAGCAAAGAATTCTGCCAAGCCCATTTATTGAAAATCCCCCAACCCTTGATAATCTACCTCCTCTTCCCTTTTCCCCTTTGATTTTTTAATGGAGTTTCTCTTATGTTCACCCTTAATATCCAACAAAGTTCACATAATCATTTTCCATCCACTTCATCACACTGTATGATGGCTATAATCTCCAACAATCCCTGTTATATTCAGAGCAAAGTTCAGTCTCTTTACTCTATTACAAAAGTCTGTCCCCTATTGTATTAGTCTTGAATTTTTGGCAAATGTAGTCTTTGCTTGGTCAAACTTTAAACAGGCTCCTGAAACTTTTCCTAGGCATATTTGTGTACTTCCTTATAAAATCCAGTTTTAGCAAAGAACTCTGCTAAATGAGTTTAGCAAGAACTACCTGCCCTGTATAGATATCTGATCATCATCAATATTTGATCAGGTTGCTCATTCTCCACCATCCTGCAGGTGATGTCTGATCACTATGACTGTGGCCTGTATTCAGCAAGAATCATGTTAGGTCAGTTCAGTCAAAATCACAGTTACCCTTTTGTTTCTTCTTAGTAGTTTTCTACCCACTGGCCTACACCCTGCTCCCTGCTATAAATTTCCGTATGTCCATGCTGTATTTGGGGTGAAGCACAATCTCCCTCCCTTACTGCAAGACCCCATTGAAGTGGTCCCTATACCTATCATAATGGCCCTGAATAGTCTTTTTCAATCTGTTTTCACAACTCATTGAATAAAAGTAACAGTAGGAGTCAAAATATTTGGAAAAAAATGTAATCAGAAGATCAGTTTATTGGTGACAAATGGTATTGTGGAGCAGCTTAGAAGCCACACAGAAAGGGTTCAAATCATAGCCCCACTCTAGCAGAGGCCATGAAGCTGATTGAGTTAATAAAGCTTCTTGTGCATTGCTTTTCTCATCCACAAACTGACGATGAAGATGTCAGCTACATTATAGGTAATTATGAGATGACTGATCAAAACACCTAAAGTGCTTAGAATGATCCCTGTAACCCACGTAAATACTCTTAAATGGGCTTTGTTTATTGTTTTTTATTTTGTGATTACACTTAAGATTCTAGTATTTTCCTAGATTAGTGACATAGAAGTTTAGATATGCTTGTCATCCACTTTCCATTCTTAGCCAAGAAGTCTTCCTCAGAAACTAAAATCATGTCAGGGAAACACAAGAATAACATGTGACTTCTCAGTGGTTTCCAACACTTGTTATTTCCCAATGCTATTCTTACTGTACAATATCACCTCCCTTTATAGAGGGTAAATGTAGTGGAAGTAGGTTTTATATATGGCTTATATTTATATATCCAAAAACATTTAGCTCAGTGCTTCACACATAGTAAACTTTCAACACTGTTTGATAAATGGAAGGACATGGCAAAGAGAACACAAGAAAGTGTCAAAGTGTTTGGGGGACCTGGGTAGAAGATCTGAGCATGCACCTATATGTCAATATAAAGCAGTAGTTTTCAAGCCCTGGCCAACCCCCTACACTTTGTACCTTGTGAGGGCAGCTGAAATGTTTTGGATATGTATCTGCACTTAAATCTCATGTCACATTTTAATCCCCAATGTTAGAATGGGGCTGGGTGGGAGGTGATTATGGGTATTGTGGTGCAACTGGCTGGGGCTGGCATCACAGGCAGTAAATTTACCAAGACAGTCATAGGTAAAGAAAGGCAGACTTATTAGAGGGTAATTACAAAGATATGTTGCAAGGGTGCAACAAGCAACACAGCAAAGAAGGGGATGACTGCAAAGAGGCAGGGGCTAGAGGGAAGTTTTACAGGGTCTGCTCGAGGGGGCTATGTATAGACAAGGTCACACTGCTGGGCCACGTGTGGAGCATGTAGTTGTGCCAGTGGGTTGTCAGTTATTAGCCATCTCTTGGAACAATTGTTCTCCCTCCATCTGGGACCCCTTCCTTGTTGTTGCTTACTTATTAGAACTCCACATTCCCTCCCCCCACAACAGAACAGCAATGACAAATCCGTGGCATTAGGGATGGAGGCCTCATCTTTCAACTACTTCCTGTTGGCCTGGGGTGTAGAGTTGACCCTACCTATTGTTTGTGGTCTGTCAGGAGATGCTGTCAGTCATTGTCCCAAACTGTGGGACTTAGAATATTGGATCTTATTGGAGGAAGAAACTCATCAGAAAGGAGAGCAGGTCAAAACAAAACTCGTGTCCAGCTGAATCCAGGGGAGGTTTGTAAAGGTAGCAGGCATCATTAATGAGAGAATGATAACCCATTTATAGTATCATTTGAAGGTGAAAGTGTTGAATTCTAGAACATAACATTTTGTTTCTTAAACCAGTTACCAAAAAAGCTAATAGAAACCTTTTGTAGTCTGATTATTCATTTCTTATTGGAAGACCATTTAGATAATCTAGAAGTTAAACCTGATGAAAAAGTGTTTGAATTTAATTAGACACAACATAGGGAACCGGTTTTAGAGAGACTATTATACCTTAAGTGCATACAACATTCCTTTTATGAATTTCCTTTTACAAAATTTTTCATGAATTACACATACCATCTACAACATGCTTGAACCTTCTTGCTTTCCCTAAACATTCCTCTTTTTAAATAACCAGATTATATTCATCAGGGCAGTCCTGATCATTCATCATCAGGACTAGATTGCAGCTTCAACTCGAACAGACAGAGCAGTGTGCTTGCATTGTGAATTTTAGCTCCAGATCAACAGTAAGAACAAACCAGCAATCCCAAGAGGACCCACAGACACTCTGAAGGAAGCAGACTGCTACTGCAGGACCCAAGAGATATCCCAAATACTGCAAGTGCCCCAATTGTGGCAGTTGGGAAAGGGAGATCCTCCTCTCTCAACACACACCTCCGCTGGAGAAACTGAAGTTCTGTTTGCGTGAGAAGTTTCCAGCCTTACCTGGAGCTGAGTCAATTTAGATAGCCGAGTGAAATACAGGGATAGATGAAGCAATAGGAAAGACCCTGGGAGCTCACTGGGTTCCTAAGCAGGCCATTCCTGCCTGGCACCACAGGGATCCATTAAGAGGGCAGCCAGAGGAGTGAGGAAAAACACTACAGGGAGAAGAAAATCTCCAGTTGAACTTCATAAAAATTTAACTGGGTGAAAAGCATCCTGTCCAAAACTTAGGAGAGGGCATGAATTCTGTGTGCAGACTCACAGGCAGGAGAAGAACCAAGCACTTTTATTTCACAGCTAGGAGGTGGCTACCTTGGGGTAAGTTCTTCAGTCCTGCTCACCCACTGCCTAAAAACAGATCCAGGACTGTTGGGGAGGCCATGGTGGAAGTAACAGAGTCTCTTCTGATCATGTGGGAGCTGGGTGAGGCCTGTGATTGCTGGCTTTCCCCCACTTCCCTGACAACCTGCATGACTCAGCAGAGGCAGCCATATTCCTTCTAGGTACACAACTCCATTGGCATGGGAACCTCACTCCCATCCCCCACAACAGCTGCAGCAAGACCCATCCAAGGAGCTTTCAAGCTCAGCTACACCTAGTCCTATCCCACCTAATGGTCCTTCCCTACCTTCCCTGGTAAACTAAGACAAAGGGCATATCATCTTGGGAATTCTAGGGCCGCACCAACTGCCAGTTCTTCTCCATTCTACCACAGCTGATGCTCTCTGGAAAGCACCACCTCCTGGCAGGAGACCAACCAGCACAAAAATAGAGCATTAAACTACCAAAGCTAAGAACACTCACAGAGTCCATTTCACCCCCTTACCACCTCCACAAGAACAGGTGCTGATATCCACAGCTGAGAGATCCACAGACAGTTCAAATCACAGGACCCTCTGCAGACAACCCCCAGTAGTGAACTGGAGCTGCACATACTTGCTGGGTGGCTAGACCCAAAAGGAAAACAACAATCTGCATCTCAGCTCACAGGAAGCCGCATTCATAAAAAAAAAAAGAGAGGGGTGGAGTATATATCAAGAGAATACCTTGTGGGAAAAAACGAACCTGAGCAACAGACTTCAGCCCTAGACCATTCCTCTGACAGAGCCTACAAAAATGAGAAGGAATCAGGAAACCAATTCTGGTAATATGACAAAACAAGGCTCTTTAACACCCCCAAAAAAGCAGACTAGTTCACCAGCAATAGATCCAAACCAAGAAGAAATCCCTGATTCTGAAAAAGAATTCAGGAGGTTAGTTATGAAGCTATTAGAAGAAGTGAAGGAAGAAATAGTCAAGGAAATAGATATCATAAAGAAAAAGAAATCAGAAATTCAGGAAACATCAGACACAGTTATAGAAATGCAAAATGTTCTGGAAAGTCTCAGCAATAGAATTGAACAAGTAGAAGAAACAAATTCAGAGATAAAAGACAAGTATTTTGAATTGATCCAATCCAACAAAGACAAAGAAAAAAAAACATAAGAAAATATGAACAAAGCCTCCAAGAAGTCTGGGATTATATAATCAGTGTTTCTGAGGATGAAGATAAATATAAAAGTTTGGAAAACATATTTGGGGGAATAATTGAGGAAAACTTCCCTGGCTTTGCTAGAGATCTAGATACCCAAATACAAAAAGCACAAAGAACATCTTGGAAATTCATCACAAAAAGATCATTGCCTAGGCACATTGTCATCAGGTTATCTAAAGTTAAGATGAAGTAAAGAATCATAAGAGCTGTGAGACAAAGCACCAGGTAACCTGTAAAGGAAATCCTATCAGATTAGCATATTTCTCAGCAGAAACCCTATAATCCAGAGGGATTGGAGCCCTCTCTTCATCCTTTTCAAACAAAACAATTAGCCAAAAATGAGGCTCAATATGAACACCTTTATACACATAAACTAGAAAACCTAGAAGAGTTGGATAAATTCCTGGAAAAATACACCCCTCCTTGCTTAAATCAAGAAGTTAGATACCACAAGCAGACCAATAACAAGCAGAGAGATTGAAATGGCAATTTAAAAATTACCAACAACAAGAAGTCCAGGACCTGAAAGATTCACAGCAGAATTTTATGAGACATTCAGAGAAGAATTGGTACCAATACTTTTGACACTATTCCACAAGATAAAGAAAGAAGAAGCCCTCCCTAATTCATTCTACAAAGCCAGTATCACCCTCATACCGAAATCAGGAAAGGACATACCCATATGTTTATATGATGGAATACTACTCAGCCATAAAAAGGAATGAATTAATGGCATTTGCAATGACCTGGATGAGATTGGAGACTATTATTCTAAGTGAAGTAACTCAGGAATGGAAAGTCAAACATTTTATGTTCTCACAGATATATGGGAGCTAAGCTATGAGGAGATACTACCTGAATTTAGACATTACTTAGGACTGATAGGAGAATGGTATTAGATCCCTTAAGTAATATAAACGGGTGTGATTTTTTTCTTTTGGAGTAAGGGTGTGCCATCTACCCCCATTACTCCACAGGATTTGAAGGACAGTTTCTCAGAGAAAATTAGTATAGAGCAGGCAGCTCTGAACCCAAAAGGGAAATTTATAATTTTACTTGACACCTCCAGAATTTCTCTTCACTTTGCCTTATTGATGATGATGTCTGATTTGTAAGCCAGCCAGAGCAGAGAGCCTCTTCAGCCCAAGGTCATCAGGGGTTGGGAATCTGATGGGGGCTTTGACCCTCAAGGCAGTTCCATTTTCAGTGGCCAAGCTTGTGGCAGAGGGAGAAAGCTGCGTGGGGCTTTTTCTCATTTATCCCATTGTGGCAGTTTGCCTTCCAGTGGCCTAACCTTCTACACAAATGGCAGGTACCTGGAGGAGTGTTCTTACGGCAACCTAGAGCAGGGATGGGGGGTTGTAAAGCAGCCAACAGTTGAGCCTGCTTCTTGTCCCTGCGTTTTTCTTTCTCCTTAGCCCTGTCCTTCTTATTCTTCTCTGTTATAAAAGACTGAGGAGGCTAATTTGGGGATTGTTTTTTGCACAGGGACCATGCTGCTTTACACAAGAAAATTAGGTATTTCTTTTTGGGAGTCCAGGGCTTAAATATATCACAATGCTTTAAAATGCAGCCCAGAGGTGAGTCTGAAGGATGAATGAGCTTTCTTATGGTGGGACCAGGAAAAAAACATGCACTGGAGACATGAACTGCAGTTTCTCTTGGGGTGTCCCACAGAAGAAAAAGGGCTCCACTCACATCTTCAGAGGATCTCTGAGATGCACTTTCCAAAGGGGCATCTTACGTATTGGAAAGGATCTCTGGGCACCAGGGCCTTATGCTGAATGAATCCTGGATGTGCAACCCCAGGTCAGTCTAGTTACAAATTATGCTGGGGAGCCAGCCAGGTACAGGTTATGCTGGTGCTCAATCCAGGTATAAGGGGAAAGAGTTGAGGGAAAACTTGCCATCCCTATGCGACAGCACTTGGCTTAAGTGCTGAAACCACTTGGCTTAAGATGTCTGGACCAGGAGGGCTAGTGGGCATCACAGGAGAACTTAAAGAAGGGGTCTGATTTCCCTAAAACATGTGTAGGTTCACCTTGGGTGAGCTTCCACTACCAGTCATACTACATGTAGGGATTGGGGATTTTTGATCAGAAAAAAATAGGAGAGAGCCTTCTTCCTTTCCAGCAAGGCAGCCAAAACTGTTTACTCCCTGACCTTCAGTCTACACCAGGGAGTGCCCCTGGCAGGTGACCCTCAATTACCAGAGGGTTACTAAAGTTTGTCCGCCAGAAGACTGAAAAGGAAAGCAAACTCTTAACTCTCACTCAATTGGATAACAGTGGCCAGACATCTTTACTCTGGAAGGTTCTTGTCCCCAAGGAGTAGCACTTCCCATAGGGGCCACCAAAATGTCACAGGTGCTATTGGATGGGGCTGGCATTGGGGGTAGTGAAAGATCTATCAAGACAGTCATAGGTAAAGAAAGGCAGTTTTATTAGAGGGAAAGTATGAAGATGCATTGCAAGTGTGCCACAGGAAGCATAGCCAAGAAGGGGCTGTCTACAAAGAGGCAGGGGCTGGAGGGAAGTTTTACAGGGTCATGCCGGAGGGGCCTACATGCAGAATGAGGTCATGCTGCTGGAGCTGTGTGTGGAGTGAGGTACTTAATAGCAAGTTTTCTGTTATTAGCTCTCTCTTGGAACAATTGTTTTCCCCCACCTGAGACCCCTTCCTTATTGCTGCTTACTTATTAGTACTCCATAATGGAGGTAATCCTTCATGAATGGTTTAGAACCGTCCTTTTGATGCCGTTCTTTTGACAGCGAGTGAGTTAACATGAAATCTGGTTATTTAAAAGTGTACAACACTTTCCCCGCCCCTTCTCTCTTGCTCCTACACCAGCCGTGTGAAGTGCTAGCTCACTATTTGCCTCCCATCCTGGTTGTAAGTTTCCTAAGGCCTCCCAAGAAACTGAAGAGTTGCCAGAATTATGTTTTCTGTACAGCCTGTGAAACTGTGAGCCAATTAAACTTTTAAAAATAAATTACTCAGTCTTGGGTATTTCTTTGTAGCAATGTAAGAACAGATTAATACAGAAGCCTTACTATTTTCTTCTTCTATGTCCCTTTATAGAGCCACCATTTGTAGAGAAATCTTCTGTTCACAGAAATTTAAGAGTGATAATGATCACTTCATGTCTATTCCATTGCTAACTCAATTAGATAATGTGATACTCAGAATTCACTTCAAGGCTCCATTGTTGACTTTGTTGATCTCAGTATGTTGTAAGCATTTGTTATAAAGGTCTGGATTTAAGGGTAACATGTGTTTCCAAGAAAGAATATAAAACATATCTGGTGTGTTCAGATGATGTGTCTTAGGGTCTTCATCAATTGTTAGAGGGCTGAGATCCCTGCAGGTATCCCTCTTCAGCAATTTTTGGCAGTCTAGGGTGGAACATAGTCCTCTCCACTTCCACTCTTTCAAGGTGCCACAAAACTGTAGTTCCATCTTTGCATCTCCTATCAGCCCACAGCAGCTGAAGATGAAATTCTGTATCTGGGGAGGCCTGCAGTTTTAACCAGTGAACCTACTCCATGTTTCAGAGGTCTTCGATAGCAAGCCAAAAAGGAAGGTATATTAGTTTGTCCTCATGTTGTTATAAAGAACTGCCTAGGACTGGGCAATTTATAAAGGAAAAAAGGTTTAATTGACTCATAGTTCCACAGAGCTTAGAAGGCCTCAGGAAACTTACAATCATGGTGGAAGGGAAAACAAATATATCCTTCTTCACATGGCAGCAGGAAGGAGATGTGCCAAGAAAAAGGGGGAAAAGCCCCTTATAAAACCATCAGATCTTGTGAAAACTCACTCCCTATCATGAGAACAGAATGAGGTTAACTGCCCCCATGAATCAATAACCTCCCATCAGTTCCTTCTATGACATGTGGGGATTATGGGTGAGGACACAGTCAAATCATATCAAGCGGAATTCTTCAAGTCTTACCTACACCATCCCCTTGTTTCACTCACTCTCTCACTCACTCATCCATTGTTCATCCGGTCAAGCAGTATTTCCCATAGCCCTCCTATGTAGCATGCAAACACAAGCTGTGTGGCTACAGAGGCCATAACTCAGTGCCAGTTTAGACTGTTGGTATCTCATAGAAATTTTAGAACATGTTTATTCACCCATCATTGTTAACCCCTCATTACTGCTACAGTATAATTTTGAAGAAAGGTAAATGTAAGCCTTCCATACAAGTATAAAAGAAACATATGACAAAGATTTCATTTATAGTTTCCAACAGGGCACACATTTTCTTGAGCATAATCCAGGGTGGCAAACAGTAGCTGCTGCAGATACAAGTGCAGAAGCTACCACTGACAATGTGGCCAGATGGAAAGCGGTGAGGTCCCAAAGCCTTGCTTGGTTTCTCAATGGGGAAGCTCATGGCCTGGGGCAAGGTCTGAGTATGGAGCAAGGATGGTGTGGGAGTGAAACTGATCTCACAACTGCATGGGAGATGGGTGAGGCCTGCCACTACTGGCTATCCCACATTTTCCTGGTGAACTATATAAAACAGCAGACACAGCCATAATTCCTTCTGAAAGATAATCCTGTTGGTCTGAGAACTACCCCCAATACCCCACAGTGGCTGCAGCAAGCCCCACTCAGGAAGAGTCTGAACCCAGACCCACCTAATCCTGCCCCCACCTGATGGTATTTCTCTACATATCCTGGTAGCCAAACACAAAAGACAGAAACTCTTGGGAGATTTATGGCTCTACCCATCAACCAAAATACTTACCTTGGCCAACTTAGCATATCTGAGATCCCCCTACTACTGCCGTAACTGGTGCTCTCTTGAAAGTGACTCCTCCTGGTTGGCAGCCAACCAACTCAGGCCATTACAGCAACTCAGGATGGAACAATCCTGATCCCAGGAAGGAGAAAACAAAAACTATTTCTACCACCTGCAACATCCCAGCTAACCAGAGGTTCTGAGTGTGTTCAATGCATAATCAGCATTTGAGAGAGCATTTCTACAACCAAGGACTCTCACAGAGTCTACTTCACTCCCCTGTCACCTCCACCAGAGCAAGTGCTGGTATCTATGGCTAGGAGACCTAAAGAGAAATTGTATCACAGAAGGTTTTGTAGTCATTCTCCAGCACCAGCCCATAACCTGGTATCCCCAATGGGTGGCTAGATTCAGAAGAGCAATAGCAATCACTGAAATCCAGCTCTCAAAAAGCCCCATCCCTATGAGAAGGGAGGAGAGTACTACATTGAGGGATTACCCCATGGAACAATAAATCTGAACAGCAAGCCTTGAGTTCCAGACCTTTCCATTGAAATAATCTACCCAAATGAGAAGAAACCAGAAAAGTAATTCTGATAATATGACAAAATAGGGTTCTATAACACCACCAAAAGATTACACTAGCTCCCCAGCAGTGAACTCAAACCAAGAAGAAATCTCTTAATTGCCAGATAAACAATTCAGAAGCTGGGTATTTAAACTACTCAGGGAGATGCTAGAGAAAGGTGACAACCAACTTAAAGAAATTTAAAAAACAATACAGGATATGCATATAAAATTATCCAGGGAGAGAGCTATCATAAAGAAACAACAATCAAAATTTCTGGAAACAAAAGATACCCTTAGAGAACTACAAAATGCACTAGAAATTTGTAACAATAGACTAGAACAAATAGAAAGCACAGAATCATTTCTCTCTCCTAGATATCTGGGCGTGTTATGGGAGGGACTGTTACAAAAGCCTCTGAAATGCCCTGGGGACATTCTCCCCATTGCCTTTGCTGTTAACCTTTGGCTCCTCTTTACTTATGAAAATGTATGCAGCTGTCTTGAATTTCTCCATAGAAAATTGGTTTTTCTTTTTGAACAGAGGGAGTGAAGGGGTAAGTGCTACATACTTTTAAACAATCAAGTTTTGCTTCTTTTTATAAGTTCTCTTTGCTTATGCAAATTAGCATAGGCAGCTGGGTCACATCTTGAACACTTTGCTTCTTATAAATTTCTTCTACCAGACACCCTTAATCATCTCTCTCAAGTTCAAAGTTCCACAGATCCCTAGAGCATGGGCAGAATGCCACGAGTCTCTTTGCTAAAGCATAGCAAGAGTGACATTTGTTCCAGTTCCCAAAATTTCCTTATCTCCCTCTGAGATCACTTAAGCCTGAAATCCATTCTCCATATCACTAAGCACATTGGTCAAAACCATTCAACAAGCCTCTATGAAGTTCCAAACTCTTCTTCAACTTCCTATATTCTTCTGAGCCCTCAAAACGATTACAACCTCTGCCCATTACAGAGTTCCAAAGTTGCTTCCAAATTTTCAAGTATCTTTACAGCACTGCCCACTCCTTGTACCAATTTTCTGTATTTGTTCATTCTCACATTGCTATAAAGAACTACCTGAGACTGAGTAATTTATAAAGGAAAGAAGTTTAATTGACTCATAGTTCCACAGGCTGTACAGAAAGCATGGCCGAGAGGCCTCAGGAAACTTATAATCATAGCAGAAGATGAAGGGGAAGCAAGCACATCTTATACCATGTAAGAGCAGGAGAGAGAGCAAAGAAGGAAATGCTATACACTTTCAAACAACCAGATCTCATTAGAACTTCCTCACCATCATGAGAACAGCAAGGTGGAAGTCTGCCCTCATGATTCAATTATCTCCCACCAGGGCCCTTCTTTAACATATGGGGATTAGAGATCAGCATGAGATTTAGGTGGATACACAGAGAGAAAGACCATATCAATAACACAATGAAAAAAAAAACCAGGGTATTAAGGGAACAATTAGCATAATTAATAAAATAGTATCTCACATCTCAATACTAACATTGAATGCAACTGGCCTAAATGGTCCACTTAAAAGACACAGAATGGCAAAATGAATAAAATTCCACCAACAAGTAACTGCTGTCTTCAATAGACTCACCTAACACTTGAGGACTCACATAAACTTAAGGTAAAGGAGTGGATAAAAATATATTCCACACAAATGGAAATCAAAAGCAAGCAGGTATATCTATTCTTATATCAGACAAAACAGACTTTAAAGTGAAAACAGTTAAAAAGAAATGAAGAAGGATAGTATATAGTGATAAAAGGATTAGACTAACAGGAAAATATTACAATCGTAAATGTATGTGCACCTAACACTTGAGCTCTCAAATTTATAAAGCCATTACTACTAGACCTAAGAAATGAGACAGATGGCAACACAATAATAGTTGGGGACAGCAATACTCCAATGACAGCACTACATAGGTCATCAAGACAAAGTCGACAAAGAAACAATGGACTTGAACTATAGAACAAATAGTCTTAACAGATACTTATAGAACATTCTATCAAACAACTGCAGAATATTCTTTTTTTTTTTTTTTTTGAGATGGAGTTTTGCTCTTGTTGCCCAGGCTGGAGTGCAATGGCACAATCTCAGCTCACCACAACATCCACCTCCTGGGTTTAATCAATTCTCCTGCCTCAGCCTCCCATGAATAGATATTCTTTTAATTAGCACATGAAAAATTCTCCAACTTGCAACATATGATAGGTTATGAAACAAGTTTCAATACATTTATGAAAATCAAAATTATAACAAATATCCTCTCAGACCACAGTGGAATAAAACTAAAACTTCACTCTAAAAGGAACACTCAAACTATTCAAATATATGGAAATTGAATAATCTGCTCTTGAATGATCTTTGAGTCAACAATGAAATAAAAATGGAAATTAAAAAATTCTTTGAACTGAACAATAATGGATACACAACTTATCAAAACCTCTGGGAAGAGCAAAAGCAGTCCTAAGAGAAAAGGTCATTGCATTAAATGCCTACATGAAAAAGTCTGAAAGAGCACATATAGACAATCTAATGTCACACCACAAAGAACAAGAGAAACAAGAACAAATCCAACAGAAGAAAAGAAATGCCAAAGATTAGAGCAGAATTAATGAAATTGAAACAAGGAAATACAAAAGGTAAATGAAACAGAAAGCTGGTTCTTTGAAAAGAAACAAAATTGTTGGACTGTTAGTGAGATTAACCAAGAAAAGAAGTGAGAAAATCCAAAAAACTTCAATTAGAAAATAGGAGATATTACAACTGATACCACAGAAATCCAAGGGATGATTCAAGGCTACTATGTGCACAAACTAGAAAAATCTAGAGGAGATGGATAAATTCCTGCAAATTACAACCCTCTTAAATTAAGTCAGGAAGAAATAGTAACTCTGAGCAGACCAATAACAAGTAGCAAGATTGAAACAGTAATAAAAAATTGCCAACAAAAAAAGTGCATAATGAGATAGAATTATAGCTGAATTCTATCAGACATTCAAAGAAAAATTGGTACCAATATTACCAAAAGTATTCCAAAAAATAGAATAAAGGAAAATCTCTAAATAATTATATAAAGCCAATATCTATCACTCTAATACCAAAACCAGTAAAGAACATAACAAAAAAAAAAAAAAGAGAGAGAACTATAGGCCAATATTCCTGATGAACATAGATACAAATATTCTCAACAAAATACTAGCTAACTGAATCCAACAGCACATTAAAAAGATAATACACCATAATGAATTGTGTTTCATACTAGGGATGCAGAAATGATTTATCATTCACAAGTCAATAAATGTGATACATCACATAAACAGAATTAGAAACACAAAGCATGTGATCATCTCAATAGACACAGAAAAAAAATGTGACAAAATCCAGCATCCCTTTGTAAATAAAACCCTCAGCAAAATTGGCAACAGAAGAATATAACTCAAGGTGATACAAGCCATCTATGACAAACCCACAGCCAACGTTATACTAAAGGGGGATGAAATGGTTTGGCTTTGTGTCCCTACCCCAATCTCATCTTGAATTATAATCTCCATGTATTGAAGGAAGGACAACGTGGGAGGTGATTGGATCACAGAGGTGATTTCTCCCATGCTGTTCATAATAACAAGTAAGTTCTCAGTAGATCTGATGGTTTAAAAGTGGCATTTTTTTCCTTCATTCTCTTTCTCTCCTGCTGCTATGTAAGATGTTTACTTTCTGTCATGATAGTAAGTTTCCTGAGGCATCCATAGCCGTGAGGACCTGTGAGTCAATTAAACCTCTTTTCTTTATAAATTACCCAGTCTCAGATAGTTCGTTATAGCAGTGTGAAAATATACAGAAAATTTATTTATAGCAGTGTGACTAATACAGACAATTGGAACCACAAGTGCGGCACTGCTATAAAGATAACGTGAAAATGTGAAAGCAACTTTGCAATGGGGTAACAAGCAGAGGTTGGAACAGTTTTGAGGGCTCAAAAGAAGAGAGGAAAATGTGGAAAAGTTTAGAACTTCCTAGAGACTTGTTGAATGGTTTTGACCAAAATGCTGATAATGATATGGACAATGAATTCCAGGCTGAAGTGGTCTCAGATGGAGTTAAGGAATTTATTGGGAACTGGTGCAAAGATCACCCTTTCTATGCTTTAGCAAAAAGACAGGTGGCATTTTGCCCTGCCCTAGAGATCTGTGTGTGTAACTCTGAACTTGAGAAAAATAACTTAGGGTATCTGACAGAAGAAATTTATAAGCAGCAAAGCATCCAAGAGGTGACTTGGCTTTTTCTGAAAGTGTACTATATGCATTCACAAAAAGATGATCTGAAATTGGAAATTATGTTTGAAAGGGAAGCAGAGCATAAAAGTTTGAAAAATTTGCAGTTTGACCATGAAATGGAAAAGAAAAACCCATTTTCTGGGAGGAAAATTTAATCCTGCTGCAGAAAGTTGCATAAGTAACTAGGAGATGAAAGTTAATAGCCCAAACAATGGGGAAAATATTCCCAGGGCATATCAGAGATCTTTACAGCAGCCCTCTCATCACAGACCTGGAGACCTAGTAGGAAAAAATGGTTTCATGGGCCCAGAGCCCTGCTGCTCTTTGCAACCTCAGCACTTGTTGCCCTGTGTCCCCACCACTCCAGCTCCCGCCATGGCTAAAAGGGGCCAAGGTACAGCTTGGGTCATTGCTCCAGAGGATGCATGCTCCAAGCCTTGGCAGCTTCCATATGGTGTTGGGCCTGTAGGTGCATAGAAGACAAAAGCTGAGGTTTAGAAGACTCCACCTAGATTTGAGAGGATGCATGAAAACACCTGGACGTCCAGGTAAAATTCTGATGCAGTGGTGAATCCCTGATGGAGAACCTCTACTAGGGTAAGGCAGAAGGGAAATGTGCAGTGGAGCCTTCATAAAGAGTCTCCATTAGGGCACTGCCTAGTGGAGCTGTGAGAAGCAGGCCATCATACTTTAAACCCCAGAATGGCAGATCCACTGACAGCTTGCACCATGCACCTGGCAAAGCCACAGACACTCAATGTCAGCCCGTGAAAGCAGCCATGGGGACTCTACACTGAAGAGCCAAAGAAACAGAGCTGCCCAAGGCCTTGGGGGCCCATTCCTTGCATCAGCATGCCCTGGATGTGAAACATGGAGTCAAGAGAGATTATTTTGGAGCTTTAAGAGTTCATGAGTGTCCTGCTGGGTTTGAGACTTGCATGGGGCCTGTGGCCCCTTGATTTTGGCCAATTTTTCTCCTTTGTAACGGGAATATTTACACAATGTCTGTACCCCAGTTGTATCTTGAAAATAATTAACTTGTTTTAGATTTTATTGGCAACAAGGAATTGAATTGTCTCAGATGAGACTTTGGACTTGGACTTTTGCATTAATGCTAAAATGAGTGAAGAATTTGGGGAACTGTTGGAAAGGCATGATTGGTTTTGAAATGTGAAAAGGACACAAGATTTGTAAGGGGCCAGGAGTGGAATGATATGGTTTGACTCTGTGTCCTCACACAAAGCTCATCTCAAGTTGTGATTGGATCATGGGGGCAGTTTCCCCCATGCTGTTCTTGTGAAAGTGAGTTAGTTCTCATGAGATCTGGTGGTTTAAAACTGAAACTTGCTTCTTTACTCTCTCTTTCTCCTGCTGCCAGGTAGATGTAAGATGTGCTTTGCTTCCTTTCTGCCTTCTGCCATGACTGTAAGTTTCCTGTGGACTCCCCAGCCATGCAGAACTGTGAGTCAATTAAACCTCTTTCCTTTAAAAGTACCCAATCTCAGTAGTTCTTTTTAGCAGTGTGAAAGTGGACCAATATAGGGGAAAAGTTGAAGGCATTCCCCCTGAGAACTGGAACAAGACAAGGATGTCCACTTTCACCATTTCTATTCAGCATAGTACTAGAAGCCCTAGCCAGAGCAATCAGCCAAGTGAAAGAAATAAAGAGCAGCCAAACTGGTACAGAGGAAGTAAAACCGTCGCTGTTTGCTGATTATATGATCATATACCTGGAATATGCTAAAAAACTAATCCAAAAAAACTTCTAGATCTGATAAATGAATTCAGCAAACTTTCAGAATACAAAAATCAATGTACAAAAATTAGTGTGTCTCAAGAAGTTTCTCTGAACCTGTAGAGCACTGGAAAAAAAGATTAGTAGCACTGCTATACACCAATGACAACCAAACTGAGAATCAAATAAAGAACTGAATCTTTTTTACAATAGCTGCCAAAACAAACACAAAAACAAAAACAACAAAAAAACCTACAAATATACCTAACCAATGATCTGAAAGATCTCTACAAGGAAAACTACAAAACACTGCTGAAAGAAATAATTGATGACACAAACAAATGGAAACATATTTCATGCTTATGGATGGGTGTAATCATTATTGTGAAAATGACCATACTGCCAAAAGCAATCTACAGATTCTATGCAATTTAAATCACAGTCCTGTTATCATTCATCACAGAACTAGATAAAACAATCCTAAAATTCATATGGAACCAAAAAAGAGCCCACATAGCCAAAGCAAACAAAAAGAATAAATCTGGAGGCATCACGTTACCTGATTTCCAACTATACTACAAAGATATAGTTACCAAAAACAGCATGGTACTGGTATAAAATAGGCATATATACTGATGGAACAGAATAGAGAACCCAGAAATAAACCCAAATACTTACAGCCAACTCATCTTTTACAAAGCAAACCAAAACATAAATTGGGGAAAGGACACCCTATTCAATAAACAGTGCTGGGGTAGTCGGCAGGCCACACGTAGAAAAATGAAACTGGATCCTCATCTCTTACCTTCTGCAAAAATCAATTCAATGTGGATCAAAGTCTTAAACCTAGGACTTGAAACCCTAAAAATTCTAGAAGATACCATCGGAAGAACTCTTCTAGACTTTGGCTTAGACAAAGAGTTCATTACCAAGAACCCAAAATCAAATGCAACAAAAACAATATAAATAGATGGGACCTAATTAAACTAAAAAGCTTCTGCACAGCAACATAAATAATCAGTAAACGGACAACTCATAAAATGGAAGAAAATATTTGCAAACTATGTATTCAACAAAGGTCTAATATCCAGAATCTACAAGGAACTGAAACAAATCAGCAAGAAAAATCAAATAATCCCGTCAAAACTTAGGCAAAGAACATCAATAGACAGTTCTCAAAAAAGGATATACAAATGACCAAAAAAATATGAAAAACTGCTCAACATCACTAATTATCAGGGAAATGCAAATTAATACCACAATGGGATATCACCTTACTCCTGCAAAAAAGCCATAATTTAAAAATAAAAAAACAGATTTTGATGTGGACGTGTCAAAAGGGAACACTTTTACACTGCTGGTAGGAATGTAAATTAGTACAACCACCATGAAAAACATGGAGATTCCTTAAAGAACTAAAAGTAGAACTAACATTTGATCCAGCAATCTCACTACTGGTTATGTACCTAGAAGCAAAGAAGTCATTATCTAAAAGGACACTTTCACATATAGGTTTATAGTGGCACAATTCACAATTGCAAAAATATGGAACCAACAAAAATGCCCATCAATGGTATAGGCTATATATATATCAGTGCCGATGGTATAAAGAAAATGTGGTATATATACAGCGTGGAATACTACTCATCCATAAAAAGAAACAAAATAATAGCATTTGCTGGAACCTGGATGGAGTAGAGATCATTATTCTATGTGAAGTAACTGAAGAATGAAAAAACAGACATCGTGTATTCTCATGCACAAGTGGGAGATAAGCTGTGAGGATACAAAGGCATAAGAATGATATAGTGCACTTTAGGACTCAGAGGGAAGGGTGGAAGGGGGTTGAGGGATAAAAGACTATACATGGGGTTCAATGTACACAGCTTGGTTGATGGGTACACCAAAATCTCAGAAAGCACCGCTAAAGAACTTATCCATGTAACCAAAATCTACCTGTTCCTAAAAACTACTGAAATAAAACAAAAACAAATTTTTTTTTTAAGATTTCATTCATACAGATAAATGACAGATCCCATAAAATATTAAACCAGCACATTTCAAGTGCTTCTTAGTCATACGTGGCTTGTAGCTTTCCTATTGGCGCAGATAAAGAACATTTCCGTAATGACAGAAAGTGCCACTGCACAGAGTTGCTCTAGATAATGGTAGATACTGTAGAAAACAAGCTAGTAAAAGTATTCAGGGTGCATAAAATCTGGGTAAGTTGAGGAGATTTGTGTTTACTTAGCAAGACTGGTGTTGCCATGGTTTCTCTAGGGGGACAGCATTTGTGTTGAATGACAGAGTCATATTTGCAACCTAATGACAGATTCTTTGGGCTGATAGCTTCTGTTAAAGTTCTGAGGCAAAAATAACTGGAGAATTGGAAAAACATAAGGCAGGTAGACACAAGACCAAGGGAAGATTCTAGAAGTATAGGATATTTGCTTGTTACTGTAAGCTTGGAAGCCAAGTTTTTCTTCCCGTTTTTTCAGAAGGGATCACTTCAGTAAATTCTCTTATCATGCATATGTACGTCAGGGGGTCTATTTTCTCACTTTGTGGTAGCGCTGCCTTTTGATGAGGAAACCCTAATTCAAATACTGCAAACTAGAATGTGAAATATTTAATCATGTGAAAAGGCTGGGAGGGCAGACAGAGTTAGTAGTTTTTCTAGTTAGGGTGGGATTTTCTGTTCTTGGAGATTTGTGATTGTTAAGATACTTCCAGATTTTTCTCCAGAGATCAGGCACAAGGATGGATTTAAGGGCCTTGCCCCTGGAAAGAAACTGGAGGGCAAGAGACACTGATTTGAATAATACTGCAGACCAAGTTCTAAAGGCAGACATGACCCAAAGATAACCTGTGAGATGGAACCTGGCTAAGAAATGCTCTGAGAAATGAAGTCCAACAACCAGCTGAAAGTTTCTGGGCTGTGATCTATTCTCTTACCCTATTCTAAAGTCTTTAGTGATACACAGTATCAGCTTTATGTTAACATTGCCTTTCTAAATAAAATGTAGGGTGAGGCAAACTAAGGAAGGCTAAAGCATTCTGAAGTGAAGTAAGGATGTGACCCACGGTAATCAGGAAGAAATGTGGGAAGAACAACCAATAAGGAAATGCAAATACAGAATCCCCTACAGATACTCAGAAATCCTGGGAGAAGACTAGATCTCTGAAAGAGAGAGGGCTACTCAGAAAGCTGTACAACATGAGAATCCTTGAGTTACGTAAAAATAATCACAATAATTACAATGACTAATGGAACACCTACTAGATCCCAGATAGCATATTTACATACATTGTCTTACTTAATCTTCACAATAACTCTGTGGAATAAATACTCATTCTTTAATTTATAGAAAAGAAAACTAGCCACCATAAAGAAAAAAGAAAGAAAAACTCCATATCTCAAAGTCTTTCCAAAATAGAACTGTTTCTCACTCAGGTAAACAAAAAAAGGGTGTTTGTCAGCATGTATCAATGGCTGTAGAACCAGAGCCACTTCATCTTGAATAGGGGCAATGTATAAGGAGGCTGAAATGTGCTGGGGTGCATTCTCAGAAGGTTTAGGCATTCTTAGGCACAGGATGAGGTAAGAGGTCAGCACAAGATACAGGTCACAAAGACCCCACTGATAAAACAGGATGTGGTAAAAGGAGCCAGCTGAAAACTGCCAAAACCAAGATGGCAATGAAAGTGACCTGCAGTTGTCCTCACTCCTAATTATATTCTAATTATAATGCATTAGAATGCTAAAAGTCACTTCCACCAATAGCCATGACAGTTGACAAATGCCATGGCAATGCCCGGAAGTATTTGGTCTTAAAGGGAGAGGAACTCTCAGTTAAGGGAGGGAAATTCCCACTCCTTTCTGGAAAAACTCATGAATAATCCAAATCTTGTTTAGCGTATAATCAAGAGATTACAACAAAAATAGCCAACCAGAAGCCCTCCACGTTGCTTTGTATAGAGTAGTTGTTCTTTGGTTTCTTCTCTAGTAAACTTGTTTTCACATACTCAGTGAACTTGCCCTGAATACTTTCTTGCGTGAAATCCTAGAACTCTCTCCTGGGGTCTGGACTGTGACCCCTTTTCGTTAACACATGGATTTATAAGCCATTGAGAAGTTAAAACCCAGGCTCCTTCCACCCTGTGGCTCCATCATTCTCTACAGACTTTGGTGACAATGTGCGTCTCCCTGGAGGGAGGAGAAGCACAGAGCATGTCCAGGGAGGGCTTTATGGGACATCTTAATTGGCTAGAACTCCGTCACATGGCCACACCTGACTGCAAGGGAAACTGTGAAAGGAAATTTAGCTGTTTCCTGGGAGATAGAGGAAATGAATTTGGAAACAGGTAGCTAGTCTCTGCCTTGTTAGGCAATTGTCCTGGTGGCTGGTCTAAGAATGTCAGAGGAGGGATTCAAAATGACTTTGTTTGTTTGTTTGTTGAGACACTGCTTATCTATATAGAGTTTAGAATTTGGAGACTGTTAGATTTTTCCTCCTTGATTCATTGATTTATAAGCCTTGGTTTCTAAACTGAACCTGAGGTAGAAGTAGGTTACCAAATGACATCTATGATAATAAGTGGATAGCAGATATTAGCTTTGGAGTCAAACATACCTGTTTTTTCTCATCACTAAATTGTAGAAAATAGTGTGTGTCTTAGAATGTAATTGTTAGAGATAAATAATACATGCAAAGTCCCCCAAAATATGCCTGGTACATGGTATAAGCTCAATGAATAGCAGCTCTCTTAATGTGATTTTTCTAATGAGATAAATAAGAGTAAAATGAAATGAGGTTTGGCTAACAAGAAAAAATCAAAGTATTTTAATGCACAATTGTCTTAAGGTCAAATGGCCCCAAAAGTGGGCAATGTGATCATAGCTCACATCCAGAAAATGAAAACATATCAGGTGTCCAGAGAAACCCAGAATTTCCTAACACTGAAACTTAAGAGAAATTTTATAAAAGGGACAATGGTTTAGGAAGTGAGTCATATTCTCAACCAAAGTAACCTCAAATGAGTAACAAATGTTCTATAACTATGTCTTGTTGTAATTTCCTTCAGGGACATACTACCAATACCAAATTTGAAAAAAACTCAATTCTATAAGGGTCAACAAAATGAAGGCCAAATAAGCAGCTCCCTGATTATTTAACTTGACCAAAGAATAACATTCAAAGATCCACAGGAATCAAGGAATACACCCTTGATGGCTGTATTCCCCAAGAAGGGAATCAAATACCCCAGGATATGTGCAAAATAATCCAGGAAGCAAGGGCAGACAATATCTACAGCTTTCAGCAATACTTAGTTTTATTTCATACTTTTGTGTTTTTGCCTGGTTCCCAAATATCTGTATTTTCCTAGTGGACATACTAGGAAAACAATTTATTTAAAAATAAGTATATCCATAATAATCAAATACACTAAAATATTTATTTAACTTATGCCGAAAACAGGAATAGCCAAAAAAATGGACGCAACCCATGTCCATATCCAGATAAATAAAAAAGCGAGATGTATACATAATATACAATGGAATACTATCAGCCTCAAAAAGGAAAGAATTTCTCATATATGCTTTAACATGGAAGAACTTTGAAGAACTATGCTATATGAATAAGCCAGACCCAAAAGAATAAGTATTGCATAATTCTACTTATATGAGGTACCCAGAAGAGTCAAATTCATAGAGACAAAAAATAGAATAGTGGTTACCAGGAGCTAGTGGAAGGCAGAAATGGGGAGTTATTTAATGAGTGCATAGTTTCACTGGGGAAGATGAAAAAGTTCTGGAGGTGGATGGAAGTGATGGCTGTACAACAATGTAAATGTATTCAATGCCACTGGATTACATACTTAAAAATAGTTAAAATGTTGAATTTTATATTATGTATATTTTACCATGATAAAAAAAATTAACTTTGAGAGACCTCTGCTTTAGTTAATCGCCCATGAATATTGAATTCCTTTTTTGTCACAGTTGAACTTTCAATGAGAACTGAAGAAAAGGCTACTAAGGTCATGAGCTCTGACCAGAGCCTGCAAAGTTTTCATTTTTAAATTTTCTTTTGCCTTTGTGTGATACTATGATATGAGGAAAAGGTACCCATATTAAAATAAAATAGACTCGTGTTGAATGGTGATACCATCCCAGTTCTATTTTCCTGAGGGGGTGCATGACCTTGATATTTATGTAGGTAATGCCCTAATCTGGGTGATTGATGCATAGTAGCTGCCCAAGTGTGTACTCACTTCACCTTTAGTGCTAACCTTAAGGAATCAGCTGCCTTGTCTCAGTGTCTGAGACTCCAGTTTATTCATCCCTGCGGCAACTCCCTCCCACAGAAATCTATGCCCAGTGAAATTTGGTTAGTATAATACATTTAGGGCAATCACATAGTAATTATTTCAGGATTGTGCTCCAAACCCTAATTTTTATGTTTTTGAGGAGCATATTCACATGAAGTAAAAATTAAATGTAATGATAAGGAAACACTAATTGACCTTCCTCACCCTGGAATGAAATTCTTTAACCTACCGAAAAGAATGTAGATTTAACAACAGCTGCGTGAATGCATTAGTGCTCTAATATGCAATGGGAGCCACTGAAATATGGTGGCTTAGTGAGCTACCTCTGGTGTCCAGTGTCTGATTGTCAAACCTCAACTCTAGCACATATCTACCACGTGATCTTAGGCAAGTCAATTTACCAATCTTAGTGCCTCTGTTTCCTCATCTACAGTGTTCTCCTCACAGGGCTACTCTGAGGGTATAATGACTTCAACCATAACCAGTGATTAGAAACAGCACTTATTAAACACTCAATAGCTACTAGCTATTTTTATAAGTGGTTCTGTCCCATATCCTATGTGCTGTACTTACGCTGAAGAAGAATTTCCTTTTGGTTTGAGATTCTGCTGTTCTTAAAAGAGAGATTCCAAACCCAAACAAAGCAGTGAGAGCATCCTCATCCAGTGCCTTGGTTCCTATATTGGAACCACCTTCCTTCACTGGTTTCCTACTAGATTATAAAGCTAAACTACCTTCCTAGAATTTCAGAATTCTTGGTCAACCAAGTTGCCCTCTGACCACACAGACATCTGCTTCTTCTAGTTCACTCAGTGCTTCTAACCCTGGTCCCTACCACATGTGCTGTTAGGGATGACATGTTACAGGGGTCTCTTTCCATACCCAGCTCTCTGGACCACAATCCCCAAGCCACAGAGCCAGGCTCTCTTCCTTTCTAAAGCTCACCCCAAACGTTCCGCTTTGCTTCTTATGACAATTGCGGCTCAACTCTGCACATGTGGACTCCAGATATGTTTCCAGCTTCTTGATTCTTCTTGGAATTGAATTGAAAGTTTATTGTACTTTGCTCTTTGGTAATTTTTCTTTTTCTGAGTTTGACAGTATCTAAAGTCACTTATTTTTTAAAACTTCTAAATAACTCTTTGTTTTTTTGTCTTCCTATTGGAACCAGCGTTAGGAGATACTTTCATATGAAATAAGAATTAAACTTAATGGTCTACTAACTGCTTTGGTGCTGGCTTCATGAAGCCCACAGGTTGGGAGTCCACTGGGCATTCACACCCAGCCAAGGGCCAGACCGCAATGGCTCAGTGAGATCTCTCTACCTTGCAGAAATGTTCAAATGTTGGAAGAGCCTTTTAAGAGTATCACATTTTCTTCAAAGTAGTAACAGCACTTCTTACATTTAAGCCTTCATAGTCTGTATTCTCAAACTCTGGAATTCTAAAAAGGGAATTAATCGAGATTAAGAAATTGCATGAAAGGAACTCGAAATTTAAATCCCAGTTACTAGCTGAGAAACACTGAGAAATTCCTCCCCCTTCCTTTTTATCCATAATATATATAAAATGGGGATAAGAATGGCTGTGTCACAGGACCGGAAGAAAGATTAATGATGACATGAGCAAGGTACCCACAGCTGTGACTGGTACATAAAAGGTGCTTAATCAAGAATTACAATTATTAATATTTTCCATCTTTCAGGTAGGTATAATTTATTTTCCTGCAATGAGTCTGCACTTTCTTTCTTTTTGACTGGCAATTTATGAGCTTACTATCCTGACACTGGTTACCTCATGCTGACCGAGAGCTGTGACCAGCAGTTACAGATGTCTGTATTTGGAATCAAGAAAATAAATTATTTCAGGGGGTAAGGTGGACCAAATATTTCACAAGATGAAGCCCACAGGTGAAAGATTACACAAGTGAGCAATGACAAGTAGGTATTATTAAAGAGGTGGGGTTTGGAGGTCAGTGTCTGACCACCAGCGAGCTTTCGAACTGCTCCAAGATTTGGACTCATCTTCTGAGAAATGAAGATAATATGTCCTGCTATCCCCAGAGTTACTGTGATGACAAACATTCAGATAATACATAAAATTCCTAGCACTGGCCCAAGACACAGAAGGGTGGCCACAAATGATCATTCTCAACTTTCCCTTTGTGGTAAAATGGTGGGAAGCACAGTTCTACCCCCACACTGGTTCACTAAGGCACACATGCATGGGAAGGAGTTTTATTCCTGAGAATGACGGTACCATATATCACTAATAGTGTGTGATTAGGTTAGGCTGCAATCCTGAGTCCAGGGGATTCAGTGTCTGCTTCCAGAGATCTAATTAATCTCACAGCTAACCAGGAGGCCACTCTTAAAATGACTTCAGAAAGCATTTTTCATGTTTTTCTTCTTTGGGTATTATTAACTTTTAAAATGTACTTTGTTTTAGCTGAGTGCATCCCAGCCTCCTCTGCCAGCCACCACCTCACCTCTTGTACTGATGGGCTCCTTAATTCCTCACGAAGCTCGTTTTTGTGTCCATCAGCTTTCAAAGTCTCCCCTTTCTGTCCTTGCAAGAAAAGTGCTTCTAAGAGCTGGGGGAGGAGCGTGATGGGAAAAAAGGCTCAGAATTATCCTGGCTGCATTTGGCATTTGCTACAATCTTTGATCTCAGATGCAGTAAAGTGTCAGCCAGACCAAAGTCATTTTATATAGAGGTCTGCATAAGCGAAGTGGAGGGACTTCATGGTTAATTGATTAAAATGGTCCAAAGAAGGTGTGAGATCAAAGGGCTGCTCACTGGTTTTATGTTTCCCTGGAGTTCCGCAGGCCAAGTGGGTGACACAAATGACCTTGGGCATGAAAGCATTCAAATACTGGTGTTTGTTTGTTTTATTCCAAAACACAATTTGTGTTTCCCAGGGCTTCCTGATGACAGGTGGTATTGTGGGCTCCCCTCGGCCCTCATCTGTGTTTAGTGGGGGGCCTCAAATGGAACAGCAACCATGAGCAGGAGGGCATGACCCTGTCATGCTGCCACCAGTGCCTCTTTCTGCCAAACCCCAAGGAAAAAGACTCCATTGCATTACTGGAAGGCAAAGACCACAATTTTCTCTTTTTTTTCTTATTTCCAGTAAGAGTCAAGAAAATGTTGTCAAAGTCCAGGATCAGTGCCTGGAACGGAGACAAAAGAGAGGCTAGAAAATTTCTTTTGTTCCCAACTATCTTGATAAAAGGGGAAGGAATCTATGGGGCAAACATGTTTATCAAAGAGCTCCTGTGACTGAAAATGTAGCAGAGAAGGAAGAGATAATAGTAAGAGGGGATCTGCTGCCCAGAGAAGCATCGTAAACTATCATTGGTGACACTGATCATTAGCAATGGAATAACTGTTACCATTTATCAAGTAGCTGCAATTTACCAGACACTAGCTAGTGCTAAGTGTAGCACATCCCTTGCAAAATCTCATTAATCTTACTTCCTGATAAATATAACTCAGGCCAGAGACCCAAAAGATCCCTTCGGATCACACAGTTTGAGCTTAGATTTGAACCTGTGTTGGTCTGGTTCTGAAGTACACACCTCGATTATCCCGAGATGGGCCAAATTGTGTCTACCAAAAATTCATGGGTTGAAGCTCCAATCCCAAGTTCCTCAGAATGTGACTGCATTTACAGAAAAGGCTTCACAGAGGTAATTAAGTTAAAGTGAGGTCCTTAGAGTGGTCCTAATTCATTACAACTGGCATCCTTAGAAGAAGAGAAAACCTGGACACAAACTATTACAGAAGGAAGACCCTGTGAAGGCAGAGAGAAGACAACCATCTACAAGCCAAGGAGAGAAGCCGTAGAAGAAATCGATCCTGCTGAAACCTTGATCTTGGACTCCTAGCTTCTAGAACTTTAAGAAGTTTCTGTTGCTAAGCCACCCAGTCTGTGGTACTTTGGGAGCCCTGAGAAAGCCTAATGTATACCCTTAGGCTATGTCTGATTTCCCAGAGGAACGACCCAGGAAAGCAGGTGCTTAAGAAATGCCCTTCCAAATCCAACTTGCTGGGTGTAAGACACAAACAGTGCAGTTATCAAAGAATTGTGTGTGTGTGTGTGTGTGTGTGTGTGTGTGTGTGTGTGTGGTTTTTTGTGGGGGTGGTAATCGAATAAATTTCCTGCTGAAATAATATTGTTTTTGCTATGGGGAAGGTCAGATCAAAGTGTGAAACCTAAGTGAGAATTTACATCCTTTGAAAAGCTGTATTTAACTCCATAGCACCCAAATAATTTAGATAACTCTCTTTTTTGCTATCTGAATATCTGATGTGTATCTCCTCCCTAGTACTTTCCACCCCTTTCTGTAGTTACTAACTCTCTGCATCCTACACAGTAAACACCTTGAGATCTTCAATTTGTCTTTTTCAGCTTTATGTTCCCAGGACCAAGTAACAAGCTTTATTCAGGAGAATTACATGAAACAAATAAGGTAGAAAGACAGACATATCTGAATGAGGACATGCTTTACCATGATTATCTAGTCAGATACCACTGTCCTGCCAGTCAGCTCAAGATGACATTCCTAGAGTTAAGAACACAAAGAAAGGGCTTGGGTTACTAAGTGAAGGAGAGCGTGGATTTTTGATCTTGTTGGAAGAAATGCCAGTCTAGTTACTTAACACTCAGAGAAGAAGAAAAAAGAAGGCAGGAAACAGACAGAAGGGAGCTGGGAGAAGGGAAGCCAGACAACATGGCTGCTGAAGGCCCCAGTCCAAAGTGGGCAAGACGTGAGTGAGGAGATAACCAGAGTGGATCCCTGAGCCTGGCAAGGTTGACACCTACCGCCCATGCTGACACCTACCACTCTGTCATCGTCCAGGGCACTGTAATTTTAGAGACGTATACGCACCTCACACTTTTCCCTTTTATTCTTTTTTCTTGTCCTTTTCTCTCTTTTCTTCCTCCAATATTGTCTTTTTATATCTCTGAGAATTTAGTGAACACTTTGTTGGAAGCACCAGGCTTCTTCACTTGTGCTCAGATAAATCATGGACAAGAGCTGTGTTGATGGAGAGTCTGGCATTTTCTACAAAGAGCAGTTTCTTGTAAGAGAAAAGCAATAGTCCCCAAAGCAAAAGGCCTCACCTTGTTTTTCCAACAACCACACCAAACTTGTCCTGCTTTGACAAAAACTACAGTCCTGTGTTTTGTCTTAATAAAGGTGACCCTGTTCTTTTGTGTGAATCTTAGAGATCAATGTTACAAGTTCTCAACAGCTGTCTTAGTAAGGGGTGGGGTGTCAACTAAGGAAGTGCTATTTTTATATTTAAGTCAGGCACATATACACCATGGAATACTACGTAGCCATAAAAAAGGATGAGTTCATGTCCTATGCAGGGACATGGATGAATCTGGAAACCATCATTCTGAGCAAACTGACACAAGAACAGAAAACTGAACACCACTATAAGTGGGTGTTGAACAATGAGAACACATGGACACAGGGAGGGGAACATCACACGCTGAGGTCTGTTGGGGGTTGTGGGGCTAGGGGAGGGATAGAGGGGGTGGGGAGATTGGGGAGGGATAACATTAGGAGAAATACCTAATGTAGGTGACAGGGGGATGGAGGCAGCAAACTACCATGGCATGTGTATACCTGTGTAACAATCCTGCAAGATCTGTAGATGTACCCCAAAACTTAAAGTAAAATTTTTTGAAAAATTAATTTATTAAAAAAAAATATATATATATATATGAATAAGGTTATGACACAGCTTCTAGGACCTCCTTCCTTCTCACTTAGCTCTTGTTCCTCTGGTACCTAAGCTAGAACATTTGGGCTGGGAATTCCACCATGACAGTCGGTATCTGTGATGGTTCATACTGAGTGTCAACTTCTTTGGGTTGAAGGATGCAAAGTAATGATCCTGAGTAATGTGAGGGTGTTGCTAAAGGAGATTAACATTTGACTCAGTGGACTAGGAAAGGCAGACCCACCCTTAATCTGGTGGGCACCATCTAATCAGCTGCTAGTGTGGCTAGAATATAAAGCAGGCAGAAAAAACGTGAAAAGACTAAACTGGCCTAGCCTCTCAGCCTACATCTTTCTCCTGTGCTGGATGCTTCCTGCCCTTGAACACTGGACTCCAAGTTCTTCAGTTTGGGGACTCGGACTGGCTCTCCTTGCTCCTCAGCTTGCAGATAGCATATGGTATAACCTTGCGATCATGTGAGTTAATAAACTCCTATGTATGTATGTATGTGTATATATATATATATATATATATATATATATATATATATATATATCTGCTATTAGTTCTGTCCCTCTAGAGAACCCAGACTAATATAGTGTCTTCTCTTTTATAGTCTTAGAACCTGCCAAGGAAGGGTATGCAGAGTTTTGCAGTACCTTTTACATGTTGTACTAAACCTAATGCCCATGGCACATTCCTTTTCATTGATATAAAGGCAACTTGAAGATGGTATACTATTGACAAGGTGTCACACATACCCTCCACTCATTTCTCTGTGTAGTCATCCAATGAACAGTCACTGCACAAGAACTCAGTTGGCTCTGTTGAATCCCATGCTAAAAACAGAGTGGACACCAAAGAGTAAAGTTCAACAGATCCAGGTCCAGAGTAGCAAACAAGCCAGGGGTGGAAACTTGAAATCCTAAACAGTAATGCAAGGGTTCCATAGTCATAAAATATCACAAACATAAGATTTTAGAAGCAACTTTTGATTCCGTACCAAGAAAATGACATGGACAAGAAATAAAACATTTCATGATAGGGTCAGGTGTAATGCTGCTGTGTATATGGATCAGCAGAAGCAACATTTTTAACAGGGGTAATAGTAAATTGCAAAGGAAGTCCAGCAATAAATAATTTTTTTCCTTTTGAGATGGAGTCTGACTGTCACCCAGGCTGGAGTGCAGTGGTGCCATTTTGGCTCACTACAACTTCCACCTCCTGGATTTAAGTGATTCTCCTGCCTCAGCCTCCGACTAACTGGGATTACAGGCATGTGCCACTGCACTCCGCTAATTTTTGTAGTTTTAGTAGAGATGGGTTTTTTCTCTGTTGGCCAGGCTGGTCTGAACTCCTGACCTCAAGTGATCCACCTGCCTCAACTTCCCAAACTGCTGGGATTACAGCTGTGAGCCACCATGCCCAGCCCAGCAAGAAATAATTCTGCCAGGAAAGAAGGATGCTCAGATAAGGAGCTTATCTTAGTCTGTTTGGGCTGCTATAACAAAATGCCATAAACTGGGTAGCTTGTAAATAACAGAAATTTATCCTGATTATTCTACAGGCTGGGAAGTCCAAGATCAAGAGAGATTTCATGTCTGATGAGGGCCTGCCCTCTGGCTCATAGATTGTACCTCCTTGCTGAGTCTGTGTGGTAGAAGGGGTGAGAAATTTTCTAGTCCTTTTAAATAAGATCATTAATGTCATTCATGAGGGCTCTACTTCCAAGACTTAATTGTCCTCCAAGAGCCCCGCCTCCTATTAGCATCACATTGGGGGTTAAGATTTCAACATATAAATTTTAAGGAGACACAAATATAGTAGAAGTGGAAGAAGATGAGTGGAATTCAGCCCACACAAATGTAGTGGGCCGAATAGTGTGCCCCCCACCAAACTCATGGCTATCTGAATCTCGGAAAGTGACCTTTGGAAATAGGGGCTTTGCAAACTTAAGTAGTTAAGATGAGGTCATAATGGACTATGGTGGGCTCTAAATCCAATGAATGGTGTTGTTGAGGGAGAGGAAGCAGAGAGGATACATAAAGAGTCGCAGGTCAGAAGGCCATGCGAAGATGGAAGAAGAGATTTGAACAATGCATCTACAAGCCCAGGAGTGCCAAGGGATGCCAGGAGCCCCCAGGACTCAGGAAGACACAGGAAGCATTCTTCCCCAGAGCCTCCAGATGGAGCACAGTCCTGCTGACACCTTGATTCTAGCCTCCAAAGCTGTGACAAAATGACTCTCTCTTGTTTTGAGTCCGCTGTGTGTGATAATTGGTTATGGAAACCTTGGTAAACTAATGCAGTTAGGATCATGCAGATTAAGAGTCTCACGCTGTAGTTAGATGCACCAGGAGTTATAACACAGCTCTGCCACTTCCTAGCTAGGAGACTCTGGACAGGTCAACCGACCTCTCCACAGTGTAACTTCCTTACCTATAATATGGATAGATAATACCTAACACATGCGGCTTCTGTGAGAATTAAATGAAATAATATATACGATGTGCTTAACATTGTACCTGACAGAGTAAGCACTCCACTCACGTTTCTTATCATCTCCGCTATCACTGTTTTTAATAATATCACACTGAGTCGTCTCTATGTTGGAAGCTCTACGATGGATGCCACAGGCAAAATATAATTTAATAAGATATATCTTACTCTTAAATTACCTTCTTAGTCAGCTCAGGATGCTATAAAAAGTACCGTAGACTGGGTGGATTAACAACAGATATTTATTACTGACAATTTTGAAGGCTCAAAGTCCAAGATCAAAATGCCAGCAGATTTGGTTCCTGGTGGAGGCCAGATTCCCGGTTTGTAGATAGCTACCTGCTCACTGAGAGCTCACATGGCTTTTTCAATGCTTGGGCATATGGAGAGATAGGGAGAAAAGGAGAGAGGCGGGAGAGGAGAAAGAGGAGAGAGAGAGGGAGACAGGGAGAGAGGACGAGAAGAGAGGGACAGTGGGAAAGAGAGAGAAAAGAAAGAGAGAGGGAGACAAGGGGCGGAGGAGATAGCTCTGTATTTTTTATTATCTCAAGGGCACTAATCCCATCATGAGAGTCACACTCATGATCCAATCTAAACCTAATTACCTCCCAAAGACTCCACCTCCAAATGCCTTCACATTGGCGGGTAGAGCTTCAACATATGAATTTGGAGGGTTGGACACATTCAGCCCATAACAATTGCTAAAACTAAAAAGAATTCGATCATCCACACCTCCACAGGGCACTATACAGACAACTCCAACAGAATGACATTTCCTTTTCTCTACCATTTTCGCTTCTATGTTATGCAGGTGGCTGCAAGGGTATGTAGACACGAGAGACCTCTTGTGTTAGAAAATGCAGGAATGTTTGGCTCTAGGACGAGTTTTACTGGCAAAGAACAAGTTGAGACATAGCCAGGTACATCCAGTGGAGAAAAAAAATGTCTGGCAGGCCAGCATCACCCAGACCAGGTTGGATCTTGATGGGTGTCTTAGGGTCATTGTTCAACTGTGCCTTTGTGGATAAAGTCAAACTAAATGTTTTAACAAGTGGTTAAAAAAA
Organism: Cheracebus regulus; assembly: GCA_963574635.1. Classification (NCBI taxonomy): domain Eukaryota; kingdom Metazoa; phylum Chordata; class Mammalia; order Primates; family Pitheciidae; genus Cheracebus; species Cheracebus regulus. Next base: position 112,011 of record CAUYQU010013739.1, on the reverse strand, counting down.
CTGAATCTTCAAACCTGTTAAGTCATTGCTTCTTCCTATCCGGAAGAGACTGGGAGGCAGTGCTCCTTTCAAAGTCTGGCTGGTGAATTCCTCGGGGTTGCTCTCACAGCACACAGAGCTATTCATCATTTTAGCAAGCATCCTCAGAGGGGGCCCCCAGTGATTTACATGCTACAGATAAATTATGATGCCTCTCATGATGTTATCATCATTTCAGCTCACGGATTTGAACACTTTCTGGGAGAGGACTTTTTTCACCCTTTCTTAAATGATGAACAACCCCCAGACAGATTATATTGTAGCTGTCAAGTAAAAAGATATAGGTATGTTTTCTTAAAGATAAACAGCTTAGCCACCACCGCTAGTCAGCCTAGGAACAGGAAAACATTGTCCACTGAGAGTTAACTGTTTATCCCACCTGGAAAACATCAAACTTTCCTGGTCTTTTAGTCTTATTCTATTTAATAGAATAAGACTTATTCTATTTAGTCTTATTCTATTTAATGGTTCTATTTATTTTCTCCTGTAGTTCTGCCTGGCTATTTTGTTTCTAACAGGATATAAGCTAGATCAAGCAAAAAGCCTCCTTCTTTATTCCAAGAAATTTGCAAAGTAGCACTGGTCAGATTTCACCTCATTTTACCTTGAATTCTGTCTCCAATTCTGTCTCATGCCACAAGCCAGTTGATGGAACAAAGATTTTCCTTTCTGCAACGCTGTTGTGTCACATGGCTTCTGTGGGTGGTGCACTCTACCACGGTCTTTGGGTACTACAATATACAGTTCTAAAACAAGTATGGTGGGCCGAATAATGCCTCCTTCTCAAATACGTCCACATCCTAATCCCTGAAACCTGTGGAATGTGCTACCTGGCAAGGGGGAATTAAGGTTTCAGGTGGAATTAAGTTTGTTGATCAGCTGTCCTTGAGATGAAAAGATGAGCCTGGATTATCCAGGTGGGCCCAGTATAATCACAGGAATCCTTCAAAGTGGGAGAGAGAGGCAGGACTTTCCCCGTGGAGGGATGTGAGATGAGAAAGGTTCTACTGACCATAACTGGCTTTAGTGATGACAAGACAGCCAGCCACAAGCCAAGGAAAGTGAGCAGCCTCCAGCAGCTGCAAAAGGCGAGAAAACGGATTTTTCCTGAGATCCTCCAGAAAGGAATGCAGCCCTGCTGACGCCTTGATTGCAGCCCAGTGAGAAACATTTCACACTACTAGATCAGTAGATAATGAATGTGTGTTGTTTTAAGCCACTAAGTTTGTGATAATTTGTTAAAGTAGAAATAGGAAACTAATTAAAGGAAGCATACAATTTTAATTATCTTTCATTTTGAAAAATGCACGTATCTTTGTGCTGCTATAACTAAGTATCAATGACTGGGTAATGTGTAAAGAACAGAAATTCACTTTTGACCGTTCTGGAGGCTGAGAAGTTTAAGATCAAGACACTGGCAGGTTCATTGTCTCATGAGGGCAGTTCCTCTGCAGGGGAGGAATGTCGTGTGTTCACATGGCGAAAGGGCAAGTGATTGAACTGTGTGAAGCTTCCTCTATAAGGGACTTAATCTCATTCACAAGGGAGGAGCCCTCACGGCCTGATTACCCCTTGAAAACCCCCTTGCTTAGTACTATCACACTGGCAATGCCTGCATTTTGGAGAAACCACACTCAAACCACAGCGAGCCCAGAGCTGGCATAGAGCAGTTACTTAATAAATGTTGGCTGAACAAATGATTTGTGTCCAAATATCCCAAGGCCAACTCCCTCTCACTTTCAAAGTCACCAATTCTCCTTCAGTGCCCTGGCTTCTTAGTGCCCTCTGTAGGGACTCCTCATTCTCCCTTCACTTGCTCAACAGTTCACGGCTACTATTTCTTGAGCTCTTGAGCCAAACCGCTCACTTTGACAGCTCAGCCCCTGCTCTCAGATTTTCTTAGTTGATCCATCAGTACTTCAAAAGGAAGCAGCAATGTCTTTCCCACTTCCCTAGCCTCATTCCTACTCTGCTTTATGCTGGGGTTCAAACCCCCTAAAATGTCTGGGGCTTCCAAATACATCATTTTATTCATACAGTCATAACATGTGCTGTTTGGGGGAGGGGAGTTGTTTGTTTTTTTAAGTGTGTGTGGGGAATGTTCTTGTTCTTTTGGTTCAGGTGACAAACTCATATTTGTCCTTCAAAACTTACACCATGGGGCGGGCATGATGGCTCACGCCTGCAATCCCAGCATTTTGGGAAGCTGAGGCAGGCGGATAACCTGAGGTCAGGAGTTTAAGATCAGCCTAGCCAACGTGGTGAAACCCTGTCTCTCTTAAAAATACAAAAAGTAGCCAGACACAGTGGCGTGCACCTGTAGTCCCAGCTACTCGGAAGGCTATGGCAGAATTGCTTGAACCTGGGAGTTGGAGGTTGCAGTGAGCCAAGATTGTGTTACTGCACTCCAGCCTGGGAGACAGAGGGAGACTCTGCTTCAAAACAAAATTACACCCTGTAGTACATGTAGTATCTCCCAGGAGAATTCTTTGACATCTTAGATAATGTTATTCAAATCTTCTACTTTTAAGCTTCTTTACTGTGTTATTGACACATTTATTGCTCACTGTATGTGTAACTTTGCTTCCTCCTTTTCTGCCCTCATTTTAGTGTCTACAGCCTTGCGTCTAAAAACAATGTCTATTACAGCAGGCTTTTAATCACTGTGTCATGAGTTAATGAATAGGTTGTATTTAAGAATTTTATCTTTGGAATTTTTAAGTAAGAAGGCATTTGCATTTATATTAAAGAAAAAAGTCATTTTCATACAGGAGTGAAGCAACTTCTGTCATAGTGTCCTGAAATACAGAAAGGCAAACATCTTTATTTTTTAATAGTATATATTTTTCACGAACACAAATACCAGTATAATGTTAGGGAAAAAATGTGCCTAAGTGTTCCCAGTTGTGAGACTGGGGCTGAATTACTTAGTGTTTGGTATTCAATTCAGAGTAGATGTTTTATATGATTAAGATTTTATAGTGTATGTTCTTTAGTATAAAGAAAAGAAGCAAAACAAAAGAATTCCTAAAGCTAGTTAATTGCATTTAATGGAAGCACTTAAAATCACTGGATGTAAGACAGTAGATTTTGAGGAAAACATTACTGCTATTATTTATTTCCCCTACATATCTGTTAAACTCTCTTTGAAATGAACATAGGTTGAGAGGAGGAGGTTAAGGTCAAGTTTATATAACTGAATCATCTGACTAGATGATTATTTTGGCTGTCCTCATGATTGATTTTTCTGTGTCATTCAGAATTAATAAGGAGAAAACCCAGGTAATCAGATCAGCTGAGCCAAGTCTGGTTCCATGACCATATGTGACATGGCTAAGGAGTTATTTTCTTCACATGCCATGTCCACTGATCATCAACCAAAAGGGGAATCATGGGTTTTCCTCTGGGACCTGTGATTAAGTGGAGAGAGGGGAACTGAGTTTTACTTGCATTAGAGTCTAATGGAAATAGCAACTATGCACTTTGCAAATGATCAAGATCACGGAACTTGTTTTCAGGATATTATGGGTTGATAATTTGAAACCAGAATACATGGCTGCATTATTTTCGGTGGGGTAGATATTCCTAGAGATTCAAATTATTTTGTGAGTATCTCTTCATGACAGGAAAAGAGTTCATGAATCACAAAGAAAATATTCTTGCCAATATTATTTAAAAGAAATTCTGTATTAAAAGAGTTTGCAAATATATAAACCTTGGCAGACAAGCACTAGGTTTTTCAGATTTAGCAAATAAAAATATAGGACATTCAGTTAAACTTGAATTTCAGATAAACCACAATTTTTCAAGCACAAAGGTTTCCCATATATTGCATGAGATATACTTTTGCTGAAAAACACGTGGTTTATCTGGTATGTAAATTTAGCTGGACATCTCCGTGTTATTTGGCAAACTTCACAGTTACCCTCTGGGACATACTATCTTTAATGTCTTTAAACAACTGCAATTTTAGTGGCAACTATGTGAAACCAACTAAATGTTCTTTTAATGACCATCTTCAATTATTTGATTAGAGGAGTTATAATTTAAAGATGATGAATATGGGTGAAGGCTCAAATGTGTTTACTAAAAAGTTAGTAAGTAGAGTTTGGAAAGAAGATGACACTAAGTAATGACTCTGGGAATTGTGCCGGAAAAATTTATAACAGTTGCATAGTACTTTGTATTCTACTTGATGTATTAGATGGGATTGCAGCCATACACTGAGAAGAAAAATATACCTTGTGGATATTTTGGTAGCTAAGATGATAGAATGAACTTGTTCAAGGAAATGTGGGAGTAGAGGAGGAAGCTTAGGGTTGGAGTTCATCAGCATAGCAATTACCCAAGCAGGTCAATTTTTTTTTTTAGGAAAATATATTTTGATAATTGAAGTCCAGGAGGAGACCACCTGGCTCATCCACAATGACCTTCAAAATGTAAATCTCCAAGTGATTTATGTCATTTTTAAACTCTTTGTCTCCAGTTAATGGCTATTCTTTGGATTATTTGGGAGAAAAACAGCTGGTTCTTATAATTATTATTAGGGGATTTGGATCAATAGAAAGAAGACACTCTGTTTTTTTAAACATTTCTTATGCAACATCATACATAACCTGCTGCCTACCCTCACCCCTCCCCTGGCCCTCTGGCTATCATATCGCTCTCTGCCTTTTAATCACAGGCTCTGTCTATATAACTCTACAAAAGTCCAGCCAGAGAGCCAAATATTTAGCCAGTCCTCTGGATATTCTGTTCTCAGCATTTTAAATATCATTCTGTTAAAAAACATCTGGGTCCTTGGCCATGACAAAATGAGTTGTATCTTTCTTCATCAAGGATACTTGGCCTTATACAGCCAGAGAAATAAATGAACAGGAGCAAAAGATGCCTGAAAGTATCATCTGAGGAATCTCTTGTTTCTAAACAACTAACACCTAAATCAGGGTTTCTTAACAGTGATAGCGGCACGTGTTGACATTTTGGACCAGATGATTCTTGGTCATGGGGGGGCTGTTCCACACATGGTTGGAGGTTTTGCAGCATTCCTGGCTTCTATGCATTAGATGCCAGAAGAACTTTTGCCTCCTAGTCGTGACTATGAAGTGATCTCCAGACATTGCCCAATAACCCCCGAGAGAACAGTGGAGAACCACTAATCTAAAGTATCCAATTTCAATAGTCTTATCCTGTGCCAACTAGCCTAGAAGGTAGCTATTGAAGCTGAGTTTAGTTTAAAGAGCGTAACAGAGTGCCAAGAATAGACATGGTATCGGACAGCAGAGAGTGGAAGGATAAAGCAGTAGAAATAGCGATAGCCAGTAGAAATAACCATTCATTTATTCATTCTACACTCATTCATTTATTCTTTTGACAGATACGTATTGGAGACATAGTAAATAGAAGAGACTGTTCTGAGGTCTGGGTATTCAGCAGGAAAGAAAACACAAATTTTATGTTCTCATGGAGCTTATATTCAAATGGAGTGTGGGGAACTATGAATAAGAAGATATCTAATGGACTTGGTGTTCACAGATGCTAAGATAAGAAGTAGTGCAAGAGAAAGAGAAAGGGATGAGGGACGGTGTTCTTCAGGGTCTGGTTAGGAAAACACCCCTCAATTTTAAGAGTAGAATGTCGTAGAGGAAATGAGTAAACAAGGTATAGGAGGAACACAAAGGCTACAACAGTGAAAAGAGGATACAGAGATAGTAGCTCCAGAAGGTTGCTGCTACTCCCTTCCAGGGCTGGGGGTACAAAGGGAACAGAATAAAGTTTTTAGGACCTAGAAACTGAGTAAAGATGCTGGTGGCACTGGGATCCAGACCACTGAAGAGGTGGAGATGGCCCTGTCTACCATTCTTTGTGGCTATGGAACTGAGATTAAAAGTCCAGGAGCAGCTGGGTGGCTGACAAACTGGGGATGGTATGTCTGAGGAAGAAGCTAAGACTGCTTCGGAAGGTTTAGAATGAATCCCTTCACCGTAACCACCTGCTGAGCCGTCCTGACACCAACAGGACCAGCAAGCCAGCAGAAAAGAAGCAAATCCGCTCAGCAGCTTGCCTGCCTTCTAGTCTGCTTCGAGCATCCCTATTGGCAGAGTTTATTAGGGAGCCAGCAGCATAGGAGAAATGCCGTCTATGGAGACCCAGTGCCAGTGTTACGAAATAGAGTGTGAAAGGGAGGGTTGAGGCTGAGAAACAGAGCTTCATAACCAGTGCAGGGAGGCTGTTCTATTACACAGGCGGTCCTTCAAGCCTACCCCACCCTGCTTTGGAGAACTTCTGGGTCATTTTGCTCTGTGCAAGGAAGTGCTTCAGAAGAATCATCCCCCAACTGTGAACTCCTTTAAGGCAGAGGCTGGATGTTATTTATCTTATCACAAAACGTGTATTAAGAGAATGAGTGAAATGATACCTTTGATATAATGCTTGTAGCATTAGTGACTTTTTCAGCTTGGGTGCTTCTGATTACCGGCGTGTGGGCGTGTGTGGGGGAGGGTGTGCTTGTTCCACATTCAATCTAATTTTAATAAATATTAACTAGGTGCCCACTAAGTGCAGAGCTCTGCATCAGATGCTACATGAGACCCAAAAGAATTAAACCTGGTCCCTAAAGGACTCAGAATATCGATTTCTGTGTGTGCCATCTGGCATATATCACTATTTTTAAAAGGTCTTCTTTTAAATTTATTGAGGTCTTCTGAATCCCATTCTTGTCTGTTTTTAAAGATATTAGCGATGCACACCTACTCCTGTCCCACTTTAGTCCCCGGCTTTAGGTCTTTTATGAACAGAATTAAATAGATTTCCTCCCAGAAGCAATCTTTGGTAGTAATTGTATAAAGAGTGAAATTAACTCTTTCAGACTCCCAGTGTGCTATTGCTAAATGTTCTATAAAACTGCTTCATAATTACTACCTGGAGAGAGACTTGGTGTCTGGAAAATAGCGTCCAATATGTGTGCATTTATTTTCCTCCTTGTTATGTCATGGAGGGACATGAGTGCAACACACTGCAGGAAAAGAAGGCTAAGGGATGCTTATTCATAAATAAGAATAAGATGAGTGTATAGGCTGGGGGATTTTAGTCTCTCAACACACTTTGAAGGTTTGGCTCTTTAGATAGTCTGAGCATGGATTCCTGCCTTCTACTCCTGTCTACTCCTGTAGAAGGTGAGGAGGGTGGAGGCTGCTGTGGCTAGGACTATGACACTCACTTTGGCTGTGAATGGTGATCTTCCTTAACCAATCTCCAAGAACACTGATGCTCCTACAAGTCACATGCTGTTAGCCAAGTATTTTGCCCCTTTCCTTTTGAAGTGGCACTCTACTAAACATTAATAATTTCTTCCCATGTTGCTTAAAAATGTTTTTAAGGGCCAGGTGTGGTGGCTCATGCCTGTAATACCAACACTTTAGGAGGCCAAGGAGGGCAGATCACGAAGTCAAGAGTTTGAGATCAGCCTGACCAACACAGTGAAACCCAGTCTCTACTAAAAATACAAAATTAGCTGGATGTGGTGGCACAAGCCTATAGTCCCAGCTACTTGGGAGGCTGAGGCAGATCTCTCGAACCTGGGAGGCAGAGGTTGTGGTGAGCTGACACACCATTTCACTCCAGCCTGGGTGACAGAGTGAGACTTCATCTCAAAAAAAAAAAATGTTTTTAAGACCTATGTATACTTTGGTCAACATTACTGTTTTTTTCATACTTCCTCCTCTAGGTTTTTTAGGGAGAAATGCTTCCATTGTTCTTTGGATTGCTTCATTATTGTTATTCCCCAGATCTTCTCCACTTATTAAAGATCCTAAGAATTTCAGGCTCAGACTTCTGCCTCTGCAAATATATTTTTTTAAAATAGCAACATAATATTACCCAGAGATCACATGACTCCTAACCAGAGGTCTACCTTGCAGTCACTCCATCCCCAAAAGACCATCGTAGACTACACACTGAATGTTCTATATAAGTTGGGAAAATCTAATGTTAAATATAATACAAAGAGACAACCAGTGATAAAGTTTAAATCCTAAGTCTCCAAGCACATTTTCTTCGAGGGATCCCTTTTTCTTCAGTTTAAGGTAAAAGACTCCAGCAGAAAGGATCTCTCTTGACAGTTACAAGCCCTAGTGGTAGTGTTCTTGGGTGTAGGTGTCATGAAAATGCAAAGGATTTCTTACATGTGATCAAAAACCATGTTTCAAAGCAGCTCAGCAGATGTATTAGGCTATAGTTATTCTCCTCAGCTTAGCATTTGGTCAAGATAAGCGTTTCCAGTCAATGCTGATGGCATTTAGCCTGACCATGTTTTTGTACATTTCAATGCTGATCTTATTTTCTCCTTTTAATCGTATAAATATGTAACAATAAATAAAATAATTTTGCTAAGAGTTGAATTACAAAATCTGCTTAACATTAATAAAATCTCTATCTTGTTCAACATCTCCAGTAAATATCCTTTATATATTTCCTCTCTTCAATTTGCCAGCTGACAATAGAAAACATTAGCTGGAGTTGAATGCAGGTTAGCAAACTGAAAGATAGTTGTACCCTGCCATCTAGTGGCTAAACCTTAAAATTCGACCAAAGTTTTTGAATCTTTTTTTTTTCCAACGTAGAGAAATAAATATTGGTGCATATAATTCTTTTAAAATTTTGAATAAAAATCTGAATAAATAATAAATACATTAAGTTTATTTTAACTCCACTACTCATATCTCAACAATAAGATAGGTAAGATACTTCATGCGGAGCAAAAAATGAAATGACATGTATTGGGTTATCTTCCCAGGGAAAACAGCTAATCAGGAAGGTTTTCTCCTAGCTTAGACCTTAATCGGAAAATTATAGCAATCACTGATGGAGCCAACTCATTGATTTCCCTTCATTCTGTTCTTTGGAGCGATCTTATTCCCAACACTGATCTCTTTCTTTAAACCAACGTGAGAGCCGAACCAAAGTCAGCCAATGCCTCTCAGCAGCAAACAAGTACTTCAGAGATTCTAGCATTGAAACATAGAGTTTGGGAACACAGATTAACCTTTTTACAGAGTTTTGATACTGCTATTCAAGGCTGCCCTACTGGACAACTAGAATTTACTCAAAATATGGAGAAATCAAGTGTATTAATCTCTAAAGAAACAGAATCAATAGGATTAATCTCTAAAGAAACAGAATCAATAGGGTGTGTGTGTGTGAGAATGAGAAAGATATTTGAGGAATTGGCTCATGTATTTATGGAGGCTGCCATGTCCAAAACTTGCAGATCAGAGATCCAGAAGAGCTAATATTACAGTTCAAGTTTGAAGGCTGTCAGTTGTACAATTCCATCTTGCTTCAGGGAAGGTCATTCTTTTGTTCTAGTCAGCTCTTCAACTGACTGGGGGAAGAGTACCCACATTATGGAGGGCAATCTGCTTTACTCAGAGTCTACTAATTTAAATGTAAATCCCACAGCAAAACACCCTCACAGAAACATCCAGAATAATGATTAATCGAGTATCTAGGCATCATGACCCAGTTGAGTTGACACATAAAATCAACCATCACACCAGGTGAAATATACAGAGTGAAAAATGAAAGATTTGGGAGAATTCGTGAAAAGTTTCAAAGAATGCTTTTCACCTGAATAAAATGATTGCTTTGTGTCAGAGGTTCTAAACAGCACCTGTATTTACCACTGACATGTCAAACACCATTAGATGTACTGGATTATATGACCCCAGTGGCACAGCAGCTTGGATAGCAGCCTGGAGCTGTTGCAGAGCCTTCTCTTGCTCTGGGCCTCACTCAAAACTGGTAGCTTTTAGGGTCTCTCTGTAAATGGGCTACAATAATGCACCCACAAGTCAAATTTGTTGCCTCCAACATCCAAGAGGCCCACTAGGTGTCGTGTCACTTTTTGTGGTTGTAAGAGAGGTGAGATGTGACAATGTGTCCTTTGCCTTAGAAGGACTATCTCGAATGCCACACACCACTGGATCCCTAGAAATTGTACTGAGGTGGAAGTACTTGAATTTTGGTCAGATTTATTTTACACATTCTCACATATAAATGTCTTCCCAATAAATAAAGAGTAGTTGCTACTTCTTGCTCATTCAGTCCAATCATCATCATATCATTAGTGAAAATAACCAGTGTAATTTGGTTAAGAAAAGGCTAAGTTTCCATCAATTAAATTATGATATATGGCAGGAGAGCCCATATATCCCTGAAGTGGGACAGTAAAGGTGTATTGTCGGCTTTGTCAGATGAAAGCAAACTGCTTCACTGAGACTTTACTAATGCATAGTGAGCGTAAAAGCATTTGCTAGATCAATAGTCGCATATGAGGTACCAGGGGCTGTGTTAATTTCGCCAGGCAATGAAACCACATATGGTACAGTAGCTGTGACTGAAGTCACCAACTGGTTTAGCTTTATGAAAATCCACTGTGTTTCTCCTAGTTTTGGCAATTTTCCACACTGGTCAAGTAGGTGAGTTGAATGGAAATGTGATGGCAGTTACCACTTCTATATAATTTCAGTGCTTGTTGGTGGCATTCATCATGGATATCCCTCTAGGCATGTGATGTTGTTTTTGGCCAATTATTTTCCTAGGTAAAGGCTGTTCTAGTGGTTTCCCTTGGCTTTTTCTGCTGCTGTAGCTCTCGCTTCACAGGCCAAGGAATGAATGTGAAAATTCTGCCAGTTTCTGAGGATGTCTATTTAAATTATGCATCCCAGAAATGGGGAAAGAATCACAGCCTGGGTTCAGGGACTGACTGGAGCCACTGTGGGATAGATCTGAGCTAAAACTCCATTGACCACCTGACCTTCATAAGCCCTTGTGCCAGCCAGTAGACCACAGTGACATTTTAGCCTGCTGGACTTAGTGCCAATGTTTGCCAACTCCTATACTAAAAAAATCCAGTGTAGTCACATTTGTTCCCTTAAATTAGGATTCTTTGTTGCTTAAAGGTTAAAATAAAATTATGCCCATTTATGCCTTCTTTTTTATAGACTGTGGTTTGAAAGTCATATGTCTGCCCCATGACTTGCTCTGACCAGTGTGGCAATAGTAAACATGGCAAAAGAAGAGCTTGTGTGAGCTTTAAGACATTGGTGCTGATCCTCTTGGAACATTCTTTCTTGGAAGGAGGTTGGACTACCCTCAGATCATCATGCTGTAAGGAAACCCACACCCATCATGTGAAGCATGGAAGGGCACCAAGGCAACTCGCTTTGAGCTAGACCCAGCCAAGTGAAAATCCCTGGCCAGCACTATGTGGAAAGAAACCACATAGCAAGCTCAACCCAAATTCCTGACCCATGGATCATGAAAAGTAATCAATTGCTATTGTTTTAAGCCACTAAGTTCTAGGGTGGTTTACTGTATGTACCAAGTAGATGAAACATGATTTCCTTAGAGTTTTCCATATAGTTTTCTAATCACTAGGTTTTCAACTGCTGTCTTCATTTTCCTTACAAATTCATTGTAGACTGTGGGCAAGTTGTAGATACTTTCTGGGCTTCATTTGCCTAAACTTTAAAATAAGAGATCTTTGCTATTTGGCCCCTGAGTGTATCTTTCAACTCTAAAAGATGAAATATGGAAGATAAATATTATTTTTAACACACAGTGTTTTAGAACGTATAAAGCAATTTATTTGGATAATATGTTTTCTTTTTCTCTTTATAATAACTAACTTTGAGAAACCAAATATTTACAGGCTTTCTGTAATTAGGACTTATAATAGCATACTCCAGTTATAAGAGAATTCCTTTTTACCATATGTATAGGATAAGAAATACTCAGATGGAAAATATCTATGATCAACCTTCTCTTGAATGTTTTAATTCTTAAGCTACATAGTAAAGTATTTTAAAATCCCCACCATAAAAAAACTAAAATTTTTCTATAGGAATTACAAAACTTCATATTTGCTTAAGAAGTAAAACAATGCAGAGATATATACAGAATAAAATTAATCTTTTTCCTGCTATTAATTACACTCTTCAGAAGAAAGTGCCATTTTAAGCATTTCTCTAGATTAATAGGTAGCATTAGATAGATTAGATGGATTCATAGATAGACAAATAGGGATGGATAGAGGCAGACACATGGATAGATAGGTAAATAGATATGTCTATGTATGTTTATATATAAAAATATACATATATTTTAGTTTAGTTTCAGTATTTACAAATAGAAGTCCAATCCATATGCATCAATTTACAACTTCCTTTTTTTCTCTCTTAAAAAGGAACATGGACACCAATGAAATCAATGCATTCATCTCCTATTCATTCTTTTTAATAGATGAATAATGCTCAGTAATTATCCAAATATTCTCCCACTGATGGACATGAAAGTTATTTCCTTTATTTCCTTTCTTAGTCAGCTCAGGCTGCCATACCAAAATAGCATTGACTGAGTGGCTTACACACCAGAAATCATATTCTCACAGTTCTGGAGGCTGGAAGTCTAAGATCAGGGTGCTAGCATGACCAGATCTTCGTAAGGGGGTCTCTTCCTGGCTTACAGAAGGCTTCCTTCTTATTGTGTCCTCACTTAGCAGCGAGAGAGAGAGAGAGAGAGAGAGAGAGAGAGAGAGAGAGAACAAGAGAGCACACACACACAAATTCTATTATCTCTTTTTGTATGAAAGCACTAATCCCACCATGGGATCCTCACCCTCATAACCTAATCTCAACTTTATCATCTCCTAAGATCCCATCCTCAAATAACAACACATGAAAAAGTTTTGTTGCACAACAGTGTGAAAATACTTAGCACTACTGGACTGTATACTTCAAAATGGATCTCAGTTGGTAAATTTTATGTTATGTGTTTGCGTTTTCTTATAATTAATTAAAAAAAGAAAAATATAAATTTCAAGCTTGCTTTTATAGAAGATTCTCTTCTCTAGAATTGAACCTAGGGATTGAGTTAGGTTGAACTTACTGGAAAATAAATCACTGAAATTTAGTCAACTTATTTCTTTCAAATAACAAGAAGTCAAGAAGAGAAATGCAGTTTAGAAGTGATTTGACAGCTACTTGAAGTCCAAGTGCCCCGGGTTCCTCTTGCCTTCTTGTTCCCTCATCATTAGCATATGGCTTCCGTATTTTTTGTCCACGTTTACTCTTGCATTCTAAAAAGGATAAAGAATGAAACCACAAGAAAATATGGCACTTGCATCATAAAAAGCACTTTTGCATATATCAGCAGCATATACTCATTTGTGATCATGTGGCCAGACCTGTGTCACACTGAGGACAATGGGAAGCATATTTTTTATTTTTATTTTTAATATGTACTTATATATTGTATTATGTTTTATATCTATGTCACTGCCCTGAACAAATTGGGTTTCTGTTAGTAAGGAAGAAAAGGAGAACATATATAGGCAACTGGATATACTTGCCTATTGCTTGAATGAAAATGTTTATTTCAAAGACTCAGATGATTATCATAGAATTAGCCTCACATAAGCTCCATAGTCATCTACTTTTCTTGTTTTTCCTCTACTCTTTTATTCTTCTCCATGCTCTTCCTTGTTCTGTAGGATCGCTTTCTCTGCCCTAACAGCATGCACTTGGCACAAAGCCCTGTTGACAGGAGGTCACATAAACTGATACTCATTATGTTCTTACTGGACACAATCTATGTCTCTTAGTTCAAATTAATCAAGTAAAAATCTGACTGGGTTGTCTGGGAATGAATTGTGTCTCCAATTCTAGCCCATTTAGCTCACCAAATATCCACTCTGACACCTCTTACAGTTAGATTGGGGCATGTGACTAGCTCTGGTCAATGTCTGGGAGGCAGAAGTGATTTGTGTCTCTCCTGGGCCGAGGTGGTAGAGCTGGTGTGTCCCCTTCAGTCTGCTGTTGACCTGCTGTCCATCCTTGGTGAGGCCACTTCTTTTCCCCACACATCGAGTTACAGAATGAAAGGTGGCTATCTGACTTGCACGACACAATATGTAAGTGAAAAAACTTATTTTCTTAAGCCATTGTGACTTGGGGATTGTTATGGGTCATACTGTGCCCACCCAAAAATTCATGTTTAAAACCTAATCTCCAGTATGTCAGAATCTGATCTTATTTGGAAATAGGGTTAATGCAGAGGTAATAGGATGAGATAAAACTGGAGTAGGATGGACCTCTAATCCAATATGACTGCTATCCTTATAAAAAGGGGAAATTTGGACACAGGCACACACATAGTGAGAATACTGTGTGAACATCACGTAAATCATCCTTAAGCCAATAAGATAGCCTGGAACAGATCTTTCTTCACTGCCCTTAAAAGAATCCAGCGCTGCCAACATCTTGATTTCAGAATTCTAGCACCCAGAGCTGTGAGGAAATAAACAGCATTTTGTTGTTTTAGTCATACAGTGTGTTGTATTTTGTTATGGCAATCCTAGCAACTAATATGGAGTAATTTGCTTCTGTAGCATAGAGTATTACAATTTTATTACAATTATATATTTTTTTGCTATAATTTTGTTCTATTATAATTTCCTTGCCTTATGGTTCATGTTTCATTACTGTTTCAAGTTTACCCCATTATATATATTTAAACATAGCATAAGCCTAGGAAAGTAAAGATAATACAATATTGTTCACAATTAGATAAAGTCTCTTAAGAAAAAATAAACTGAGTAGAGTCTTTGGGTCTGTTCATAATCAAGGAAAGTGAGAAAAATATTTGGAAGCTCTAAAAGTATGGAAAAGGCTTGTTAACTTGGAGTTTCACTGTCATGCCATCTATTGGATAATTTTTAAATGTCTTTCTCCTTGAGATGATCAGTTTACAGAGTGAAGAATTGTTTATTCTCCTCTCTGGAGAATATTGGACTTGCTGCCATTATCTGAACACGAGTTGGATGAGAGAACTAAGGATTTCTGCGCTAACTTTTGGGAAGCATATGGTCTCTAATTACTCTATTTTCAGTAGAGTAGTCACACCATCACCTGTGCCTAATGTCAGAGATCCTCTATTTTACCCTCAATAAAGAATACGCTTACAGATTTCTTACTGAGTAGAAGAGAAGTCAGTCAGAAGTGGTTCAGAAAGGGAGTCGAAGGATCTAGATTTCTAACTTTTCTAAGTGTTTTCACCTTAGTCCTTCTCATGTGAGCTGCACCTGTTTGCCAATAAGAACATCAAGTTACTAGCCCTTCAAGTTTCAGGGGTGTAAAATGAGCTTTTTCTTAGCTTTCTTCACTGAAGTTTGAGGATTGGCGTCCTGAGATCTGCTAAGGAAGTTGTCAAGGTTCTGATAACTAAATTGTATTGTCGCTGTTGTCTCTACCTCTGCTCTCCCTATCAGTGTGGGGTTATGCATTTAAAAAAAACAAAAAACAAAAAACATTTACTGTAGTTCTGGTGGTGTTTCAGCAGGTCAAAATTAGATGGCTATCTTTTGTTCTCCAACCAAATTCTTCTGACTTTTCTTTACCTGAAAACTCTAACTTATTCTTTATGGCCTAGTTAAACAA
Source organism: Cheracebus regulus (assembly GCA_963574635.1). Taxonomy (NCBI): domain Eukaryota; kingdom Metazoa; phylum Chordata; class Mammalia; order Primates; family Pitheciidae; genus Cheracebus; species Cheracebus regulus. The sequence goes on along the minus strand of CAUYQU010013739.1, from coordinate 96,475 downwards.
AACATTTTTGTAGCTTTCCATGACTGTTATTCTTGTGACTCTTAAAACAGAATTAGTTGCTCCTTTAACTGGTGCTCTAGTTCGAATGTTCTCTGAAAAACTTACCTTGAAATGTAATTGATGGCATTAAGAAGTGGGACCTTTTAGAGGTTATTAGGCTATAAGGGCTCCGCCCTTATGAATGAATTAATGTAATTATTGCAGGAGTGGGTTCCTGACCAAACCATGAACATAGTCTAATTTTCTCTGACTCTCATGCTCACTTGCTCTTCCACCACATTATGATGGAGCAAGAGGGTCCTTATCCAATGTAGTCCCTCAATCTTGGACTTCCAGGCCTCCAGACCAATGATCCAAATATATTTTTCTTTATAAATTACCCAATCTATGATATTCTGTTATCACAGCAGAAAATGAACTAAGACAAGTAGGTTATCAGTGTATTTTATATATGCTTCTATTAAAGTGCTAGTCTCATTGATTATAAGTATTTGTAAAATATTAATTTCTCATTAGCTTCTCATGGACAAGAACATGATTTAATTGATCTTGGTATGCCCAGATGGTTTGTGTTGGTTTTTTGACTAGAAAGAATTATATTCTTTAAAAACAAGAGCAAGTTGTCTTTATAGATTTCTTAGTCTCAAAAAAACTCTACACGAATTTATCTATTATTTGGTCACTCAGTAATTACTCAAATATCAAAATCTGAAATAGAATGAAATTTTAGAAAATTTGATGACTTTTTTAAATTAAATATTTAAAGTTCCATATACTATATTTTTAATGCACCAACTCTAAGCATAAACCACATATCAATGAAGAGAATATTTTGAGTGATTCCTTTGGTTTTTAAAAATAAACTCTTTTTGTTGTTGTTTTTGAGACGGAGTCTCACTCTGTCGCCAGGCTGGAATGTAGTGGCACCATCTTGGCTCACTGCAACCTCTGTGGTTATTGAATATTTGAAATGTGGCTAGTATCAATTGAAATGTGCTATACATGTAAAATACACACCAGCTTTAGAAGACTTAGTACAAATAACAAGAATGTAAAATATCACATTAATAGTGTTTATTGCAAGTTGAGGTGATATTTTGGACATATTGGGTTAAATAAAAATATACTACGAAAATTACTTTCACATGATTCTTTTCACCTTTAAAAAAATGTGCCTACTAGGCACATTTAAAAATTAAAAATTTAAATTTTAAATTTAAATTTTAAAATTTAAAATTTTATATGTGACTTGCATCATTTTTCTACTGGACAATGCTACCCTATATGCTCACTCACTTTGATTTCATTTGCTTTCACCTGAGGAGCTATTATCTTTGCTTAATTTGTTCCATGTATAAGTGGACACTCAATGACTTTATAATGATGGTGTCTAACATTTCCTGATAATGTGTACTGGAAATTATACAAATTTCTTGTATCTCATTTCTTGATGATGGGACTTGGGAATGAATAATCATTGGGAATGATTACTCTGTCTGTAATTTGTACAAAAAGGAAGAGATTTTCTTCATAAAAATTAAGACAAACCCATTCATACTGCTAATATTTTCTTAAAAGTGTTTGGTGACTTAAATGTAAATAAGTATAAAATAATGAATAAATAATTTTTTCACAAGACAATGAGAACCAGGACAATAAGAAAAAAAAGTGTCTTGAGTGGTTTACTTTGGTTAGATCTATTACCTAATTCATAATGTTATATAATATGGAGTAACAAATTAAAAATAGGACAATTTGAATAAATTTTATTTATAAAGGTACAGGGAACCACAAGACAGTACAGTAATCTAGAGATAGGAGCCTCTGAGATTTTGTGCCTAAAACTGAAGTTTGCCATTTAGACACTTTCTTAGTCTATTTGGGCTGCTATAGTGAAATATCATAGATTGGGTGGCTTATAAACAACAGAAATTTATTTCTCACAGTTCTGGAGGCTGGGAAGTCCACATCAAAGTGCCAACAGATTCAGTGTCTGGTAAGGGCCTACTTTCTGGTTCAAAGGTGGAATTGTCTCACTACGTCCTCACATAGTGGAAGGAGTGAGGCTTCTCTCTCAGCCTCTATTATTAGGGGACTAATTCCATTCATGAGTGCTCCAACCCTGTGACTTCATCACCAACCAAAAGCCCTGTCTCCAAATACCATCACCTTGGGAGTTAGAATTTCAACCTATGAATTCTGAAGGAACACTAACAATCAGACCATAGCAGAAAGATGTAACCTTCACTTACAGGTATGACCAACTTTAGGGAAGCCACTAAGGATTGGAGCAGGAGAATGAATACTCTGACTTCACTCTTCTCTAATTCTCTAATCTCTTATTAGTGTTCTACAGTAACCAAACTCAAACAAAAACCAGAGGGCATTGGAGCCTTGTTGATATAGTTCATATCAATCAGCATCCCAGAGCAAATAACAGGACAAAGGTAAGAGTGTACCTATAAGAGAGCAAATGGAAAATATATTGCATATTTTGCCTTTTCAGAATCATTTACCATATTGCTAGACAAATAGGTCACCTTCTTTCCCTCATCCCATTCTCTCTTAAATAAAAAATTAAACCTTAAAACTTTAATAGAAGATGAAAGTCTACAATCAGTGCTCTATTTCTCACACACTGTGAGCTTTTCCCAGAAGGCATTACTCCTATGGCCCAGCCCAGTGTCAACAGGTGCTGATGGCTCTAAAATCCATAGCTATTCCCAGGTCTCTTTCCCGCCCTTTAGATGAGCATATCCGACTGCATGCTAGTTAGCTCCCCTGGATGGCTCACAGGCTTCTCAAACTAGTGTATTCAAGAAAGCACCTTCCACTTATTGCATGATATCCTGATAGAGTTGCAATGCCAAGGAGCATGTTTTCTGTTCATTTTCCAAAATGATGACAGAAAGTTTAGAAGAGGCTGTTTTAATTATGATTAGGAGAAGCTTATACTAATTGTGGTTATTATAAAGATCTGAAAAATCCATATCATTGTCCATGGTTCATACACCAACACATAGCATGAGACTTTTGCCAGAAATGATGTCCTCCATGTCAGTCTTAATTTGTTTTCACCTGAATAATTGCACTAGCTAATACTTATTGAGTACTTCCTTTGTGTCAGGTATTTAACTGTGCTCAAATAAATTTAAGTCTCACAAGAACCCAATGATGAGGAGGGAATTGAGGCTTGTAGGGGTTGTCATGCACAAGGACTCATAGCTGATAAGGGGTGGAGGTGAATTTCAGACAGCTTAACTCTAGAACATATATGCATGTCATTCCTCTGCGATACTGAACACAAATTATTCTTACAGTCCCAGGAGGAGAGGTTAAAAGGTCATGAACTGGGAGCTACTGAGTCTGACACTGAAAATGCTGGGGTAAGGAAAATATAATATATAATTGAGAAGGCTGGAGAGGAGAGATTATTAAGTAAAAGTAGCCAAAGATACAAGATGTAAGACTTTTTAAAATTTCCTTTTTCTTTTTTAAAACATTAGTTAAGCATGCATTGTGCTACGCATTGGTGATAGAAAAGCAACGAAGACAATTTAAGTCTAGTAAGAAAGATAGGTAAATACATTATAATGAATTTTAAATTTAAGATAGATTTGTAGGCAAGGTTCACAGAACATTAGAGAAATTAGATATAGACAGAATTTATTCATTCACTATATTCATTCACAGGGAATTTCCTGAATACCCGCTACATTATGCTTGAAGCCAGAGAAATAAAGAGGGGAAAGATAAAGTCCTTATCCGGAAGAAACTCACAGTCCATAATGAAGATGCTTCTGGGGTGGTAGTCAAGTGGCAAGGATGGAGCTACAGGAGCACAGGATTACAGAGCCTAGAGTGCTCAGACAATGCCAGTTTAGTGTTACATAAGCACAATCTTAAGGCTTTGGGTTAGCAAGAGTAGAGGATGCTAAAGAAGAGTGCAGTGGGCAGGTTCAAAGGGCTTGGACTTCACTATAGCAACCCAAATTGTTGCTAGTGGAATGCAATGCAAGGGGATATGCATTTTCCTGCAGCATCAGTTTTGTTATGATGTGTAGCATAAAATCGTGCTTTTTACTATTAAATATTTTTACTATTAAAAATAATGTGGTGCACAAATCGTGCTTTTTGCTATTAAAATGCGGATATACTGTGAAGAATGAAATGGCATATAAGACTAGTAAAATACGACTGGAAACGAATTTCCACAGCTAGGCTTATAAGTTAGCTAGATAGGACAGGAAACTACAAGGAAATCCCACAGCTGGGCATGCAGATGGCTTTGGCTCTCACACCTGAAGACTCGGGGGGAGGAGTTCACAGTCTTCAGCTTTCCAGGGATCTAAGGCAAGATAGTTGAGGAACAATGAGGATTACGTGTGCGAGAAAAGCCTAAGGGTTAAGCTCACGGACTGGAGAGAGGTTAGGGCGCTGGCGACTGGGAACCCGTTATCTTCCCTCTGCTCTCTGCACCTCTTATTTGAAAAACATCTCCACCAGGTGCCCCTTTGTCGCCAAAGACAGCTGCCCTCTGAACGCCTAGCGCTCGGTTGCCTGGGCAACCCTCATCCGGGGCGCCTCCACGACCTCTGACTATTGGTTTAGAGGACGCAGCGTGCGTCTGACGTCATTTCGTGGCGCGACCAGATTCTGGGGTGGGCCTCGTGGACCCTCATTTCCCCGAGACCCGGCGGCCGGTGGTGAGAGCCGCGGCTGTTGGGAGGCCGAGCGCCAAGCATAAGCTCCACTGGCGAGGGGCAGGTGGTGTGTGGATCGCGGCGGGAGAGAGGCGCGGTAGGAACGGGTCCCCAGAGCCATGAACTGCGAGTACTGGTGTCCCGTCCACGCTCTCGGCCAAACAGGCTTGCTTCCTGATCTGTTTCTAGGGCCGCCGGACCCCTTTGCTAAGGGTTCTTGAGAACCTGGGCGCTTGGAGTGTGCCCCTCCTTTTCTGGGGGAGTCAGTGGAGAGTAGCCTTCGTTAACCTTAATTGAAACTGGTAAACTCCTTCTTCCTCGGTCCCTTTAAAAAAAAATTTCGCTTTTTTCTTTATTTTTTGTTTTTCTGTTTCTTCCTCTTTTGCTAACTTTGATAGCATCCTGGCCTGGACTCGGCTTTAAGTATCTAGAAGTGAATGTAGGAGGGGTGACTGGGAAGATGGAAAGCAGATTCTACGACCCCCTAATACTGGCCCTTTGGATTTACTTTATGATTAAAAAAAAAAAAAGGGATTGGGATAATGACTATCAGGCTCTGAGTCTGCCTTTTAGAATTTGACAGAGCTTTACAAATGGAACAGGGTTTCTTTAGTGGGGCTCCTAATACGCTTTTGGAACTTTCTAGACCTGGATTTGAAAACTGGAAAAAACGTGGCCTCTGCTGACTGAGAATTTGACAAGCAACTTAGTTCATGATCCAAAACAGTGGGGGAGAAATAAAGTACATACAGGGAAAGATAATAGGCTATATTAGCTGTCCAAACAATGATAGAAAGTACACTTTCCTACCATTGACATGGATTCTCCCACTCCCTTGTAGATAGGTGACCTATAGAAGCCAAGGAAGCTTTAAGGGGAATGTGTGGACTTCATAGGGTGGTTTGTTTGCTTTCTGATATTGTGTCATAGTTGAAATGTTCCAGGTTAAGTGGATTTATGGATTCTAATATCTATAATTAGAATATCTTGTTTTGTAAAAGAATGAGCGATGATATTGATAATATTTATAACACAAATAGTTCTTACTGCTTCGCTTCTCCGCGTCACTGCCCTTTTACACCATCCTTCACGTTATTTAATGAAAAATCACTTAAAAGAGTTAATGAGGATAAGATTTATTGCATTTTCTTTCACAAACAACTCATGCTCCAGGTTTGTCAGTGGCATGCTCCCAGGTGAATAGTATTTTAAAAAATTGACCACACTTCAGTTTTTCCTTGGTGTCCATAGAGGATTGGTTCCAGAACTCCCTCCCTCCCCGCAGCCTTTTTCAGATACCCAAATATCCACCCATGCTGAAGTTCCCCAGTCTGTTCTCCGTGTCCGTGGTTGGGTGAATCTGTAGATGTGGAACCCGCATATATGGAGAGCCAACTGTAATTTGTCCTTAAGGTAAAGGATAAACGTTTTTAATAAGTGAAAAAGCAATTGTTTGGCAAGAAACTCTAATACAGGATTTTGAAAGGGGTTGTAGGTGTGTTTGCCTTACTGTATGTGTGTTTGTTGCTGCAAATTATGTTAATATATTGTATATAAAAATTGTCCTGTCTACTCATAAACTGTAGAAGCTCAATTTTCAGAAATCTAGTTTGTTTTCTAATGTGGCCCAAGGATTGCAAGTGAGTTTCTAACAGTATATTTTGACAATTTGAATGGAAGAAAAGTTTACTTTTTTTACATCATTTTCTTGGAGATGATTATTTTGCTGTTATTGATACTATTGAAGTTTGACCTAATTTCATGTTCAGTCTTTCTGGTATTTTGCTCCATATAACTTTTTAAATGTATCTTTTACTGTATTGTATCCTGTTATGTTTTTTGTCGTCATATTGATAACAAATACCCCTCGAAACAAATTTTGAAGTCAACTTTTTTTAACTGCAGGAGTGAAAGGGAAACGATGCAGAAATCAGAGTGCTCTGGAGGTACGCAGTTGAAAAACAGAGTAACAGGTATAGCTTTGCCTTTTAAGTGAAGAGGTGAAGTTTGTTAATGACACTATTCTGGGTTACAGATGGAGGCAGGGTGAACTTTATTGCTTTTACCTGCTTCTTATTGATGTTGTTTTGTCCAGGTAACTATGATCAAAGGACATCATCAGGCACACAGATAAAACACAGGAATGAAGTTCAACGAAGCAAATCCTCATTGTCAACCAGTTCTCCGGAGTCTACAAGAAAACTTCATCCTCGACCAAGTGATAAACTAAACCCTAAAACAATTAACCCGGTAGGTCCAAAATGATTTGTAACTCACTAGATTTTTTGAAGGCATTTTGCACAGCATTGAACAGTTCTGGATGCTGTCTTGAGTTTTGTCCCTTGCTAGTTTTGCGCTAATGATGAGAGAAGGGCATGTGTTTATTATGATAAACTGAGCTAATCAGTCACAGGTGGCAGTGAATATGGAGGTAAGAAGACAGAAGTTAACCTGTTTGGGTTATTGCATTGTAGTGCATAAAAAACTGCATTTTAGCTTTAGATTTTATTTGCTGTGTTGTTTTGCTTTCCAATATCAATGAATAAACTTGTCTGCAGTTGCCACAGAATGCTTTTCGTGCTTCCATAATTGTATAAAGGTCTCTGACCATTCCTCTGTATTCTGTAAATTAGCTCCACCAGAAATCCTTATTGTAGTACTAGCCTCCTTTGCCCTCTCCTAATAATTTAACGAGATTCAATAAACCTGGAATGTATGCAATAAAAACAAATATTCAAAAGTGAACACATCTGTGCAACAACACCAGGTGTTATTTGCTCCAGGCCCAACTTTGGTAAGATCAGATGTTAGTGATTTCAGCCTTCGAAGAGGATTGTGAGACTGGCTGAAGCTCCTGACTACTTTAATGGCAAGTAGAGTATGGCAGATACTTAAGGAAGCAAGGGTATAGTGAGCTCCCCAAGATGGAAAGAGAGTGTCTGACTTGAAAGTCAGAAATAGTTAGAGCAGCTCTGTTCCTTTGCTTCTTTTTGTAATCTGCAGTGTCAAAGAAATTGAATACCTGAAGAAAGCCCTGATAATCTTGTTGCTATCACTTCCTTTACTTATGTTTAGTTGAGGGAGTTTATGGTGACACTTCAATTTTCTTCATCTCTTTAAAGAGGAACTGTTTGAATTAACATTTAGTGACCTTAGTCCTAAGTTTTAGTAAAAATTGAGGAAAGTTTTGGGAAATAATAATTAAATAATTTGACCTGAGAAAAGCATGTCTAAGATATGTAAAGGCTACCGATGTAAAACAAATGAATTGGAAGTCAAAATAATGTTTACCTTTGGGGTAAAAGGTGGGTAGGGATTTGGGAGAGGCACTGGAGGTGTCGAGTGTGCTGGCAACTTTTAGATTTTTCAACTCATGTTGATACATGTGTTCATTTTTTTGTGAATTCACTATTGTGATTTAGGCACATTAAAGTGTACATTTTAAATATTTGAGTTAATTTTTTTCAAATGCTAATTCAGTGTAGAATGGTATATAACATTAATTAAGGTGGAGTTGAAATATGGTCTGATGTTAAAAATTTAATGGGATAACATTTTTCACTTTAATAGATTTGGTAAAATTTGGTTAAAATCGATAAAAGTAATCCATTCATAAATTCTGATTTTGTGGGGCATGGAAGATGAAACATGATTAATCTCTAGAACAAAATTGAAATGCAAAGAAAGAAATTATTTAGCATTTCAATCAGAAATTTAGTTTCCGTGGGGATTTTGAAAATTTAGGGGTTATTTTCATAGCTGTAAAAGCCAAAAAGATAATTTGCTTGTAGGTGGTAGAAGTAAAATATGTTGACAATGTAGTATGAATTTGTCTTAATTTTTTCCCCATATGTGTAGTACTTTTTCAAATAACTTTATCTGATATGCTTATTAGAAAATAATTTTTAAAACTTGTATTAGCAGAAATTGTGACTAGATGAGTGAAACATTCCTATTGTGGTGAATTGTTACACAGAATATAGATTGAGTTTTGGATATAAATCTTTTATTATAATTTAATTTGAACGAATTTCTATGTGCTTTTGCTCAAAACTCATGTTTTCCAGAGGAAAAAAGAACTGATTCTAAACTTTAAGCACATTTAAAAACTACCACTGTGTGTGATTAAAAGAAAAAGAAATTATATAATTATGTCTTTAAAACTGGTCAATTTATATTTTGTAGTTTAGACAACTGTTTTTCATTTGATTATATTAAACGCACCATGTAATAAAATATTAGATTCTCCAAGTCTCTGATCAATTATATTGAAATTATTTATGCTGTGATTGTTTAACTGTTGTGATTGATCATCTCTTAAATCATCTTTGAGAGCAGGCATAAAGTCAGTCTGTTAAGATAATATATAGCAAAACTGAAAGGCTGTGAAGTTATATATTTAAGAAAACACATCCAGGCATGTATTTGTGAGAATCTTCTCCATATTCAGTTCTCTCCCTCCTGCCCAGTGCAATCCTTTGTTTTTCATAGAAGCCTAAAGCTGGTTTGGAGGAATGACTACCCACACATATTTGGCTGGAGGACAAGTAGGAGATGTGCAGGTGGCAAAAAAACAAATATATTTTCCTGTACTTAACACCCCTTCTCCATTTAGTCCTCACCATAAAAGGTCACAGTGGGGAAGAGTGTAGAAAGTACTATTAATCCATATATGGTTTCAGCTGCCTTCAAGCCTTCTGAATCGTTAGGGGTAAAAAGAGATATACAAAGTGTAGTTGTGGTATTCTAGTAGTGAGAGGATTGACAGTTTTTCTCAATTGTGTTGCTGAGTAGAAATGGTGCACTTTGATACCAGCTTGGCAGTTTGAAAAGCAGGATGGCTGTTTGCTTCTGGCCTCAAAAGTACAGGTGATAGTAATATTTTCATTTTTTATTTTAGTTTGGTGAACAGTCACGAGCCCCTTCGGCATTTGCAGCTATTTACTCTAAAGGTGGTATTCCTTGCAGGTAAAATCAATATGATTTATAACTGACCAAATTACTCAAAATCATTGAGTAACATCAATACGGTATTCAATTTAAATGTATTTAAAGTTTTATTTACTAGTGAGGTTGAAATAAAGGTGACTTATTCACACTTTGTTTTGGACTGGTATAGATTCCTGGATGTTGTTGAAGAAAACTGTTTAATTCCAAAATACAGTTATTGAGATCTGTGATAAACCATCAATTAGTTTAAGAAATTTACTTGATCCCTTTTTCTAAAATAATCAATTTAAGCATTCACAGGCTTGGGCAAGTTACAAATTAAAGAATCCTATTTTGTTGGTAAAGTGAAAATTGTCAATTTAATGAAATTGTTTATATTTCTTAATACATATGGCTGATTTTGCTTCCTTTTGGATTTAATTCTTGCTACCTTTCTAGACAGACGTCAGAACTATTTTTTAAAATGGATAATGTATCATTTTAGCATTTATTGCTATAAAGCATTTATTTCTTCAAAGTACATTCAGTTTTAGCCTGTTCTAAATTTTTTTTTGACTGTGGAAAGAATCACAATATTTTTTTATTTTTGTTCCAGAATTCAAGAAATCTAGATTTTAATGGTATTTTCAGATTTGGAGTGAAAAATAAGCTCAAGAAATGTTCTTTAGTTTATTATTATTTCATACCCTATTTTAAGGTTCTTAACTCTCTACTCCCCATCCCTCAACAATTTATTGTTGCAAAAATGTAAAAACAATTTTACAGAAAGGTCTTGCTCTTATGAAAATAAGCCTAAAGGAGTCAGGAAGTTGAGAACATTACAAAGGAGTTCAAAGAAGCATTTAAGTTGAGAATTAAGTTCACTATCATAATTGTGGTGATAGTTCCTTGAGTGTATTTGTACATAAAAACTTAAAAGTTATTTACTGTAAATATATGCAGTTTATTGCATGTGAGTTATGCCTCAAAAACTGTTAAAAGAAGCAGAAACCCTCAATCAGGGGCCACCACTTTGTAACCCTTCCTGGACCATTTTACCTTCCCGGCCTCGGTTTTCTCTTTAACAGAGATAAAACTTGGTTTTGTCTTCGGATTATTAGTCTTAAGGTTACATGATCTATATCTGAAAAACAGTGTTCCTTGTAAAACATTTTTAATAATTACTACTTTTTTTTGTCTGCATTTTTTATTTCTGTAAATTACTATTGTGTTCATATCACTGAAAGATACTGCTTGGAACATTTGCATTAAGATTGACATATAACATGCTTAAGCACCAAAATTATAGCCTTAACACGTGGGATTACCAAACAATTTTGCTGAAAGAGTAGTAATTTGTAGGATTATTGACATGGCTTTGTAAAATGTCCTTGTACTGTCTTATAAAGTTACAGTATTCCTACATGTTACAAAATAATTCTGTGGTTATACTGTATGCTAGATGATCCCTGCTTAATATATATTTTTATTGTTGTATTCACTGTCTTTTATATTTTAGATTGGTACATGGTTCAGTAAAACACAGATTACAGTGGGAGTGTCCTCCTGAAAGTCTTTCATTTGATCCACTTCTTATTACTTTAGCTGAGGTAAATATGCCATCTTTTCTGAATATTTATCAGAAAAAATACGTGAAAAGTTTCATTAAATGTTACTTCGTAGTTTGTAAGTAAATTTCATTCTGTCCCTTTGAAAAAGAAAGCACACAATAGGCATTGAAACACCACACCCCCTTAGGAGTTTGTAGGTAAGTGGATGAAATATTTATACTTATTTCAAAAAAATAAAAATATGTGAACTCATAATGAGGAGAAATATTTTTTTGGTACTGGTGAAATCAGGAAAACATCAGTGATTAAACTTAAAACTATGTCAGATAATGGTAAGTGGTTCTGTGTACAACCAATCATGTTGACATGATGTGTTTCTTAGGGAATTGATACTACCTACCTAAATGTTCTTTTGGAGAACACTCCAGCTCTATGCTTTACTTGTACATTTCCAGTACAGTATCATGGAGGTGGTTTTATAGATTATTTTTAAAAAGCTTGTGATAGGTTCCTTTATATAATTTAACATTTGTGTCAGGAAAAAAGTTGCTAGACTTTTAGCTTCAAGTGAATTAATGTTATCTTCTGTGAATTTTATTCCTAGAGTTAGAATAAAAAGTAGAGGAATGAATTAACCAGTTGTCTTGTATTTAAACTTTTAATTACTTGCCTTTTTAAAAGTTAAGGGTAATTTTGTTGTCATTATTAAGAGACAGATGATTAGAGTTTTGGAGATACTAGTGATTAAACATCTGAGTTCTTTCACTGATATTTTTACTTGGATTAGTTACTACTGTGTGTCTTAATATGGCAGTGCCTTTTTAGGTTGGTATAATTTGCCTTTCCTAGAAAACCAGTCTAGTGGGAGCAGAACAGAAATAAGTAATTTTGCCAATTTAGATTCCTTAATTAAAATGAAACATCAAAATCTCTAGTTCCTCCTTTAATTTTCCAAATATGTTTACTCTCTTAGGAGTAAACTAATCAGTAACTGATCAGTTACTAGCAAAAATGATAAGTTTTTGTTTTCTCTTAATTTATCGCTCAATATTACAAGCAGGGTATTTTTATAGGTAGCCTATTTTGAAATTCATTTTTTGAAGTTGATATTAAAGGTTAGGCTGGGTGCTGTGGCTCATGCTTGTAATCCCAACACTTTATGAGGCCAAGGTAGGACGATCATTTGAGCCCAGGAATTTGAGACCAGCTTGAGCCACGTAGGGAGAGAGACCGTCTCTAAAAAAAAAAAAAAAAAAAAAAAAAAAAATCAGCCAGGCATGGTAGAGTGAGATACTGTCTCAAACACATAAACAAAAAATTAGTAATGTTTCCTTAGTTCTTTTTTAAACATTAATCCTTTTATACCAGGTAGTGAACCATTTTTTTTTTTTAGACTAATCAAAACTGGTGATAGCTTTGAAAATATACTGTAGCTAATCTCAATGTACAGGGAGCACTTTAATTTGGGATATCCTTAAAGGGACTCTAACTAAAGTCAGCCTGTTACATACCTATTGGCCAAACGTCAATGCTTTTTTTTTTTTCTGTACTGAGTAGATTTCTATCTTTCTCCTGTCCTCATTTACTAATGGGTAAATAGTGACAGAGGAACCACTGTTGAAATCCACTTCAGCCTTTAATCTGAGATTTTTCATCTCTAAAATGAACTGGATACAGGACACTGCTAAAATGATGATCCAAAATGATTCCCCTTTGGCTGGCAGGATATGATGGTTTTCAAAAGTATGACAGCTTCGAGGGAAAGAAAAAAAAATTCTTAATTACTATTTAGAAGCAGATATTTAGGTCTGAAGGACAAATTAGTTGAAAATTAGTATTTCTAACCATGATTTTGCAGCTGATTATGTTTATTTACTTCATAATTAGTCAAACTGAAGGAGTTAACTGTTGATTTTTGTTTTGCTTTATCTTTTTTAAAACATAAAGATCCTGACTTGCTGTGATTGGTTATATCATAAGAGTACTAACTGTTTCTAATGCCGTTAGGGTGAAAGGCATAGTGAGAAATTAGTTTTTTTTAATGGTTTCATACTGCATTTCAGTATTATAAATGACATTTAAAATCTTAACATGCCTTTAAAATGCACATAGTATGATACTTGCTTTCTCAATATGTTAATAGAAAATATTTAAATATGGAGGAAATTTAAGAACTCATTAAGTTATAAAATCATTGTAAATGTAGGGGAATCTCATAGTCATGCATTCATAAAGGAATATGTTATAAACATATTTTAAACTAATTTGCTTTGCTTTCAGGAAGTGTTTGTACGTAACAAAATGTTTTTATTATTCTAGTGAGTTTCCCTGCGTTTTTTCTCTATTTACCTCTTTTCCTCCTTCCATTCCCTGCTTTTCCTTCCATCCTATTTTATTTTCTCTTTCTTCTTTACTTCCTGTATTTTTTCTTGCGTCACCTGTTTCCCATTTCTTTTTCTTTCTCTTATTTTTTTCCTTTTCTTCTCCTTCCATTCTGTGGGTAGAAATTACTCCTGTCTTATATATGGTTGGCCCTACTTATCCATGGGTTCCACATCTAGGGTTTCAACCAGCCACATTTAAAAAAATACAATGCAACAATAAAAACAATGTAATATAAAAATTATTTATGACATTTACATTGTAATAGGCATTATAAGAATCTAGAGATTATTTAAAGTACATGGGAGTATGTCCAGATACTATGCTATTTTATATGAAGAACTTGAGTATCTATGGGTTTTGGTATCCACTGGGGTCCTGGAATCAGCCTCCCTTGGGATACCAAGTGACTCTTTGTCCCCCATTTCTCTGTATAATTGAAATTGTAACTGCTGAAATTATGATTAGGAAAAGAATAATGAAACTTTTTATTTTTGTTTAGGCAAGTAAAGACTGAATTTGTTATTAACATAATTAAATGAGTAGTAAATCATGTTTCTTCTTGGTTTTTGGCAGGGTCTGAGAGAGACTAAGCATCCATATACCTTTGTGTCAAAGGAGGGTTTTAGAGAATTACTTTTGGTCAAAGGTGCTCTTGAAAAAGCTGTTCCTTTGCTCCCTAGACTGATTCCTGTGCTAAAGGCAGCTCTGGTATGTCATTTATTTTATTGTACTTTCTATTTCAAAACATATGATAGAAAAGAAAGCTGTAATATATTTAGAATATTTTATGCCTTTTTTACTCCAAATTAAATGCACATTAGTCCTTTATCCATGATTTTGACATATTTGCAGAATTAGGCTACTGTTACTCAGGGCCAGATGACTACATACTTGAAGACACTTTTAGAGGATGTACTAAAGGTAAATAGGGACATTGTAAGTAATTGGAGAAAATAATGAATGTCAAATCAGTCTTTCTGTATGCTAGATATGTTTTAGTTACTGCTTCAGTCAGATCAAAACTTTGTTTTTTGCTTCTAAATGCCCTGTATTGAAGGTTATTTTTTAAATTCTAGATTTTGTTGACTGTCTTCTGATTTTAAATGTTTAATCTTACCCTTTTTGCCATCTGCTTGTCGTTTTTTCTAACCTTTCCTTTTATCCTCTCTTCCCTGATCCCCCTACACCTGCAATCAACCAACATTACAGGTCCATTCAGATGATGAAGTGTTTGAAAGAGGATTGAATGCTCTAGTTCAGCTAAGTGTTGTTGTTGGTCCTTCTCTAAATGACCATCTGAAGCATCTGCTTACAAGCGTAAGTACTGCAAAGATTAGATAATGGTTGGCTGTATGTATCATTCACCATCCATATCTCTTCATGCTTTAATAGCTTCAAATCTTTAAAATAACTCAAAACCTTAAAAAAATCTCATTTTTAGCAAAAAATATAGAGATCATTTGTAAAACATTTTACTAGTGGACAATATCACTTTTTTTTTTTTTTTTTTTTTTTAATGAAAAGCACCTACATGAGCAGGGTTTAGGGTTAAAATAAAAAGCAAGCTGGCTGGGCATGGTGGCTCATGCCTGTAATCCTAGCACTTTGGGAGGCCGAGGTGGGTGGATTGCCTGAGCTCAGGAGTTTGACACCGGCCTGGGCAACATGGTGAAACCCCGTCTCTACTAAAATACGAAAAATTAGCCGGGTGGTGGTATGCGCCTATATTCCCAGCTTTGGGAGGCTGACACAGGGGAATTGCTTGAACCTGGGAGGCGGAGGTTGCAGTGAGCCAATATCGTACCACTGCACTCCAGCCTGGGTGACAGAGCGAGACTTCGTCAAAAAAAAAAAAAAAAAGCCAAAAGTTGAATGGATAAAAGCTAATGAACAGTAAGATGGTATTTTGCTCATGTTGATTAACTATGAATTATAAGTAGTGCTCATATACTGTCTTGTGTAATTATGTGCTAGGAAACATTTTTTTTTTTATTAATGTTTTTCTTTGTGTTTCATTGTGGTGTTTTAGTGAATCTGTAAATTTCATTCAGGAAGAGACTTTTTCCTGATTTGTGTAACTTTAATCTTTACTATAAATATATACTGGGACACTATGCAGCTCATGAGGTTCCCAAGACCACTCTTAAGTTTGATGATTTGCCAGAAGGATTCAGGGAACTCAGGAAAGCTGTTATTCACTGTATGGTTTCTTACAACAAAACGATAAAAATTAAAATCAGCAAAGGTAAGAGGCACATAGGGCAGGGTCCAAGAGAGACCAGGCATGGAGTTTTGAGTTTTCTTCTCCCAGTGGAGTGGTTCATGCAGTGTTTACTTCTTCCAGCAGCAATGTGTGGCAATCTGCATGGAGTATTGCCAACTAGAGAAGCTCATGTGAGCCTTAGTGTCCAGGGTTTTTATTGCTGTCTGTCATGCAGGCAAGACTGCCAGCCTGTGTGGTTCACATTAGTCAACAGCCTCTCTAGAAGTCGAGCTAATACCCTCTGAACCAAAGTTCACATCATAAATCACATTGTATAGACTGCCTGGTGTCACCCTAAACTCCCATGTTGACAAGGATACTCTGTCTGGCGGGACATTCTAAGAGCTTAGAGGTTATCATTCAATAGCTAGGGGCAAGGGCCAAACATTAGGCAAGGGAAATTCTATACTGCATACTGACAGAAAGATTGAAGTCTTAGGTAGGACCTCCCTGCCTGCATTCTTCTGTATTTCACAGCTGAGACATGATTTTGATCATGGTTCCACTGTTTTTTCTTGGATCCATCCATATGAGAGATAATAGAACTGTAAAACTTCCTATTCCACAAATAGTGTAATACACCCCAGGAACCACCTGGTTGACATTATTAGAAATAGGGGTGATGGTGACTATCAGGATAGGTATACTGATAGGTGGTAGATGAAATTCCACGAGGTTTCAGGTGGGGAGAAGACATAGTGAGAATAGATTCTCAAGCCTTGACATATGAGAAGTCTTAGGACCGAAGAAAGAGAATCCTGGCAGATATTTGTAAACTTCAGGTCAGGAAGTGTGGCTCACCAACTACAGGAATTTCACACTAGTGTATAAAATGACTTATTCAAATATTCAGTAGTTTAATAATCTCTTGCACTCTGCACTCTCCCCTTCTATTTTGTTCCGGGTACGCCATGCATCGAGAATATAATGCAGAGCAGAAACAGGCATGCCCTCAGCCCTTGTGGAGATTGTTAATTTTGGTTTTGGTTTTGGTTTTTTGTAGGTGGGTGGGGATGTAGAAATAAGCAGCACGGACATCTGCTGAGAAAATTAGGATGGAGTCAAGGGCATGTGAGATGTAGAGAAAAGGAATAACACTGGATCCTTCATCAAAGTCAGTCAAGCAAGGATCAGAACCTTGGCTACCTAAATAGCCTCTCAGTACCACCTCCAGTGGCAGAAAGAAAAAGCCAGATTAACAATTGTATAAATTTTTTTTTGTTTTTTAATCTTTCTGGGTCGGTGGCATTTATCTTTGGTCGCTTGCATTCCTCCTCAGAGCTCTGCTTTTCCTAGTCAAGGAGTGACTGAAATGGCCTCTAGCTTTCCTGGGCTGTCAGCACTTTGGGAATACTTAAATACCACCCTGACCTTCAGATTCTGGTATTACATAAAGAGCTCTAGAAATAGGTTGTGTGAGTGTTAGTTGCTGGTCTGTTAGCCACTCACTATGAGACAAACACCACTGAGGATGTCAGTGAGGTGCTATTGGACCCCCTTCATCCTTCACCCCCGTCTTCCACACCCTTCAGCCTCAAAGCCTTCATTGTCATCTGGTTTATAGACTCTACATTAGATATTTATTGGAAGAAAGGGTACTCTTCTAGAAAAAGTTTTCCAAAACCAGTTATTGAACCTATATACAACTCATTTTTTCCTCTATGCAAAATAAACTATACCTTTTCTGAGCTGCAAATGTGTAGGACATTAAAGAGGGAATAAATCACCTGAAAATCTTGCTTAAAATGTAGCATCTGGGCTTCTTCCCTGAGACTCTGATTAAGTATGGTGTGAGACCCAAGAATCTACATTTTTAAACAGCATCTCAAGTGATTCTGATGCTGATGGTCCACGGATCTGCCTATGAACCTCTGTGCTGTACAGGGTGTAGACAGATTCAGTAGGGTGATGCAGTCTGAAGAAAGCAACTGAAAGACCGTAGAGGGACCTTGTCCATCCCCAGAGCATTCACTGTTACTAAATTACTCATGTAAATCCTCCATCCTTTGTCCTCTCTTCCCATTTTATTGCGGAAAAATGTGTGTTTTAGAGGCAGAGCTTTCCATCATGGTCCACTAAATGCTCCTGCAAATTACAAAATCACAAAATATGCCATTTTGTAGAAAACTTACTTCAGATAGCATACTGTAGCAGATTTTATAGGATTGATTTTACTTAAAATAATGTAAATTCATTGTTTTTTAAAACATACAGAGGTACCTCTTGTATGTAAATTTCAATGAGATGCTTCCTAAAAGAAGCCTTGAAATCTAAAACAAGGGGTGTTCCTGAAGATTTACTTCTGTGTATGGTAAACATGGTTAATTTTAAAGTCATTTCATTTCCCCCCAATCTTACTTTGAAAGCTTTCCAAAAGGTTAATGGACAAGAAATTCAAAGAGCCAATCACCAGCGCCTTACAGAAGCTAGAGCAACGCGGCGGAAATGTAAGTAGAACATTATTCCTTAAGAGTTTTTTTTTTTTTTTTTAACTTTCCAGGTGTATTACTAAATTGACTATATATTTAACATGTACTTCTCATTTCAGCCACAAGTAACTATATGAAATTGATAGTTATTTTCTTTTTAGAGCTCAGCGTTTCTGTCTCTTGGTCACACTGTTTTTCAAGCCCTGCAACTCAGACTCAGGTTGAATAAACACAGGGCTCGTACACTTCCACAGCGCTTAATATGGCACTGCATGTGGCATAGTGGTACGGTTATTTTCTTTATTTTCAGTGGTTTAGTTCTGACCATTGAAAAGTTCAGAAAACTAAAGGATTAACTTAGCTCACTGAGGAAGAATACTTTTTCATTTGCTGTCTTTTCTGCCTCAGACGTCCAAATGATTGCACTATTCTCTAAGTGCGTGCGTACCCTCACAGTTGTACACACACACAGACACATGCACACAGTGCTGGAATAATTTAATTGATTTTTCCAACTTTTCAAGTTACAAAAATATGCAGAATTTCATAACTATATGGTGTCCGATTACTAGATTAATTGAATTTTCAGCATATGAAGGAAGCATTCAGATAATCTAGTCTTAGAAATATTTCCATAAAAGCAGTCTTGCTTTTGGAAATTTTGTTTAATCAGATCTTGATAGAATTGCATATGACTGTCTTAACATTGCAGAACTTAGTTTCATTCTAGGTACTTTCTAAAGGAATTAATTATAAGAAAATCTGTGTGATTATGTACAATTTTAAAATAACAGACATAAAGCTATAGCAAAATTACCTAATTTGACCAATTTCAATGAGTTGTTTCATTGATTATATTCTTTCCATGATGGATGCCTAGAATAAAGTTTACAGGAGGAAGTAAGTCCCTAAGCCTACTAGATAATGGATTTCTTTGTTGTGTTTGAGTCCTAGGCAGAGAATTACCATTCAGAGACCTTGTTGAGGAGATGTGCTGAACCATCCTCTAGTTAATCCCATGTCAAGGAAATTCTCGTTTGCTCTTCTGAGAATTTGAATGCAAAATATACTTTTCCTTTCTTCTGTGGAGTGGAAGTAAACAGAGGCTAAATAATGATGCCACAGCTTTTCAGTGGGAGACTTCCCTAGGTGGTTTTCCGTATCCTGTGAGCCAGTGTGGGAGATGGGGCAAGGAGAAAGGCACAGGACCAGCTGTTAGATTTCGTGGTGGGAGTGGAGGGTGTGGAGGGGGAGGTGGTATGTATGTCAATAAGGTTTAGAAACAGCGCAGTAAGATTTGGAAGGAGAACACAGAGGTGTAGTTGACCAATCCAGGATTCCAGAAATTCCAAATTCTTTTGTTACTACATCTTACTAGCTTTGAGTGTTGCTAATACAGAATTTTTAAAAAGATGTTGTAGTTACAAGGGCTATTATTTATCTTCTTCTGACTCCTCATGTTTGTCCTACATAATATTTTAATAATGATTGATGTAATTAGAATAGAAAATTTTCTATCGCAATTACATGCCAGAGACTTTTGGCTTAATTGTTATTGTGCTAGCTTCCGTGCTAGCTTCCATTACTTTGTAATCCTTCATGAAATTAATGAATGCTCTTCTTTTCTAAAAGCTTATCTATCTCTTTCTTTAAATGATAGAAATAAGTCTTTGAGTGTTCTCAGTTGCGGTTTCTCATTTCTTAGGACTTGTGTATATCAATGATGGAACTATTCAATCGCTGGTATACGAAAATATCTGTTACAGTCACAGTGTTACTTTCTTAGAACTAATATGCCTTAAATTGAAAAATCAGTTCATTCTTAGCCTGATTTGATTTTTTTCTAAGTGAAATGCACATTTATTTTGGGAAAGGCACAACATAAACACTGATCTTTGTTGATTGTGTGGGAACTTATTACATGGCATGTACTCTGCTTGACTACTTTTTAGATATGAAACTCATTTACTCTTCCATCAGAGGGAGATTTTGTTGTTATCTCCCTTTAAAGATCAAGGAACTTAGGCACAGAGAAGTAATTAGTCCAGGTTTGGCAAAGAAGTGACTAGTAGATGCTGTATTCAGATACTGATAGTCTGGCTTCTAACTACTGCTCTAGTTAGATACTTACATAAAATATAGGCTGTTTCTTTTTTTTAACTCATTAAAAACACTTCTTATGTCATCATTTTGTTCTCATCCCTTTTTGTTTTGAGTTTTGGATACTTTCTAGGCGTATTCCTGCAAATATGGTACCTATTAGGGGAACTCTGCATGAGAGTAACGATGCTCAATTTTTTTTCTGTCGACAGGGAAGCCTTAGCATCATCAAATCTAAAATTCCAACATACTGCTCCATATGCTGTTGAAGAAGGGAGCCAACAAACATTGTTTTTTCTACCTGGTGACATATCAAACACTGACTCCAGGTACTCATGGAACCTTTATTCTATTTTATTCATTTGTAAATCACAGCCACTATTTATTATTCACTAGGTTAAGATGAATATACACTGAATCAAAGTTGTTCATCAACAAAAAAGAACAGTTACTAATGGAAAGTTATTAAAATAAGTTCTATAATAGTATAATTTTGTGAGGTTTATTTTTTGTATTTTTATTGTTTGCAGAATCATTATTGAGTTTGCAAGGTAAGATGTATTTTCTAGTGCCTATTTATAATACTTTTTTTGTAATCAAATTTGTAGCTGTGCACTTATTTTTTTAGATATTTTGCCATTTCTTGGGTTTCATATTTAACAAGGCTGTAGAATTTAAAATAGTCAACAAATGTTTGTGAATACACTATTTTAAAATTGTTTTCAAAGAGAGAAGGGATCTTGCTTTTTTGACCAGACGGGAGTACAGTGGCATAATCATAGCTCACTGCAAGCCTCGAATTTTTGTGCTCAGATGATCCTTTCATCTCAGACTCCTGATTAGCTGGGACTACAGGCATGTGCCACCCTGTCCAGCTAATTTTAAAATTTGCTTGTAGAGACAGGGTCTCACTCTGTTATCCAGGCTGGTCTCAAAATTCTGAAAGCTATCCTCCACAATTGATTTCCAAAGTGCTGGGATTACAGGAGTGAGCCACCATGCCTGGCCCCATGAATACACTATTAATTAGTGTTTGTAAATATGTATTTTATAATCTACAATTTGCATGGAAAACTTTCAAGAGTATTCTAGTTTAAGACATTTTTTTCTAACTGAATTCTATTACAAGTATGTTGTTTATTACAAGTCATTACAACTACCTTAATTTTTGGTGTTAACTGTATTTAAGTAAATGTTATTTTTGCATTTCATAGCCAGAAAATACTGATGTTCACATAAAGATATTCAGCAATTAAAATCTGAAAACTCCTATATGCATTCATTGATTTTGTTGTGCTTATGTTTAGCAATTAATCTTTAAGGAGCTTTTAAAAAATTTAGACATAGTTCAGAATTTTGATGTAATAGAAGCGATTCCCTCTGCAAAAGAAAAGTAGAGGAGAGGAAGAGAAATGGAAAATGAGAATAGGACCTTTTATCTTGTGGGCAAAAGGAGAGGCTATAGGGATTTTTGTAGCTACGCCATATCCAAAGCAAAACAAGACTCGAAAGGGATGGAAAGGAAAGATCGGTCTTGTATATAGGAGCAGCAGTGTTGCATCTCAGAAGCTTTGAAGAATGCCCTTTCCTTGCTCTATTCCCCAAACACCTGGAGTGAACTCTGTGATTCTCATTTCAGATATAATCTCACAATTGTAATTTGAAAGAGTACAAGTAATTTCTGAGGATTCTTCATGTAGAAATGCTCCTCCTCCCTCAGAACTTGTCTGTCCTGAGCCGTTTGTCTGTCTGGCATGCTTTCTCCGCAGGTCTCTACTCCCTTGTCACATCCTTCAATCGCACTGGCTACAGCAGCTGTCTGCTCGCTGGCCTTGCTTTTACCTGTTTTCATTGCATTTAGCACCATGCAGAGATAAGAAAAAGTATTAATTAAATCTAATAATTAAAAAATTTCTTGAAAAAGACCTAATAATTAAAAAATTTCTTGAAAAAGACCTATAACATAGACAGTAGAGTTATAAACATTTTATTTTGCTTTTATTTTTTCTTTTTGAAATACAAAATGTGCACATTGAGTTTACACGAACACGCGATGGCAAATTTCAGTGTACATGTATTGTACTACTCTTAATTTCTACACTGGTGATAGCAGGGCAGCTTTCAACATCCTATCTCTACACCAGAATAGATACCTGATTTATTGTTGCAAAGACAGTGGCAAATTTCCTCCTTCTGTAGCCTCTTGGTCTCTGTGATATTTCTACAAAACAGGGAAGATGTGTGTGTCTTTAGTAATGTGGCAACTTTATAGTTTTGGCTAAGATCATTAAAAATAATCTGAATTGTTGGAATTTTATGATGAGCTAAATCATACTGTAGTCTGGATTAGTTGTTGAGCACTTATTTATTTTCTACTAAATCTTGATAGTAATTCTCAATGTAATGGAATCACTGGTACTTTCAAAGTGAATTTTGCTTACTGCTGGTTCCTAGTAGACGACAATGGGGTAGTCAAGGTTTCTTTGTCCCTGAATGGCTTGTAATATAAACATGCTGTAAGGAAGTCAGGGAAAGAGGACGGATTTGGCCTTTAATGCTGTTGAGTACTTGCTATTAAGCATTACTATATACTGGCAGATAGATATCCTGACCCTTTGCATATGTCTGTAAACATCCTTGTTTTGTTTGATGCCTTCTTGAACTTCCACTTGATACAATAGAAAAAACAGCCTGTTAGATTGAACAAATCCAAAATTATATAGGGCTTGGCTGTAATATATTATGCAAAATTAATTGCTTATTAAAATGTTTTATTTTATTAGTCATATGCTGATATCTGATAATAAACTAATTGTTAAATGTTATTTTAAAATGCCAGATAAATTAATTTCTAACAGAAGGTGGGAAGGCCATAGAAACTGGAACTATGTGTTTTTTTGTCATAATCTTGTTTACTTAAAGTATGTATATAAATGGAATTTCAGCAAACATGAAAATTAATTTCTGGAAACTAAATGCAGATGTCAGTATATTAGAAAACCATTCAAAATCCTAAGACCGAGTACATACAAATGAGTAGCAAAAAACACTGGTATTTTAAAATCACTGATATCTGAAAGCCTCAATAATCCCATGGCTAAGGAATCAATAAAACTATATGCCAGATTCTGTTACTTTTGAATATTCACAGGGTATGAAATGAGTTAGAACATCCCACGAAGTCAGTGGCATTATGTAAAGGATGCAGATTTAACTGAGAAACTCAAATCTTTTGGGGATTGCTTTATATTAAAACAAAGCTTGTTTGCATAATACGCTTCAGTGTCAAGCTGAGCAATCTATGCTAAAAGTGGTAGCTCCAACTTTAAGTGTGGTAGAATCGTTCACATTTGTCTGTTGCATTGAGGATCTATTTGACAAGTTAAATCACATTTTCAAAGAGCTGCATGGAGCGCATTATGTTTTCATCCTGTAAGGGAGAAACAGAGCGATTAAATTCAGCCTGTCTTCAAGGAAAAGTACACTATTTTGCCCCTAAGTATTGCCTTCTACCATCCACCTGTGCCAAAAGCTCAAATATTAAGTGTTTGAAAATGTAAATGCCATTGTATCCATTTTCCACATAGATCACTAGGAAGGAGGACCCATTTTATATGTTGTGGAGTCTATTGACTAGGCATTAAACCACTTTATTTAACTCTTCCTTGGTATTAATAGAGGATATTTCTCAAATCATAATACCAAAAAGGAAACTACAGAGGCGCAGAGGTAAGTCAAAGCAATGAAAATTTTGGCATTCTACATAGATCACAGGTCAAATCACAGAGATTTTTATACAGGTACAAGGAAAATTGTGTGTGTGTGTGTGTGTGTGTTGAGCCAGCAGTTCATGAAGATTGGATGCTGGAGCATAGGAGGCAGGGTGTTGGATTAAGAGGGAACATGTTTTCAGTAATTATCTCCCTGTCTGCTAGTTATGGCTAAACCTGTGGCCTGAAGGAGCCTTTTAAAATGAATGGTCTCAATTACAGAGAAAGGATTGGGGAGCAGAAACCAATGCCCATTGGCTGTGTTCAGTTGAGCATATTCTTTGAAATGAGTTAGGGGACAGACTTTGGGCATTATTGGAGCACTCGTCAGTTGCATGTGAATAGCACTTACTGAGCTGTTTATGTTAGTGGTAAATAGAGGCTAAACCAATAATAGCTTCCACTGCCAGAAGCCAAGTAACAACATCACCATCAAGCAGCTTAATGTCACCAAATTAATTCTCAAAGACCACCACATTGAAATCCAAGTTGAGAAATAAGCAGACGTCCAGAAAGGTAAGAATGGCAATTTAAAAATAAAGAAAAAATCTTAAGAATGGATTTGTTTTCATGATGATTTGAAATTTTTTTTTTTTGAGACAGTCTCTTCCTGTTGCCCTTCATTCTAGAGTACAGTGACACAACCATGGCTCAGATGGGCTCAAGTGATCCTCCTGCCTCAGTCTCCCAAGTAGCTGAGACTTCAGGCACATGCCACAATGCCCAGCTAATTTAAATTTTTTTGTAGACTTGGCTTGCTATGTTGCCTACACTGGTTTTGAAATCCTGGCGTTAAGCTATTTTACTGCCTCAGCCTCTCAAAATGCTGAGATTACAGGTGTGAGCTACTGTACCCGTCCTTAAAAAAAAATTTTTTTTTTTTTGAGACAGTCTCCCTCGCCAGGTGCCAGACTGGAATGCAGTGGCACCATCTTGGCTCACTGCAACCTCCGCCTCCTGGGTTCAAGCAATTCTCCTGCCTCAGCCTGCTGAGTAGCTGGGACTACAGGCACATACCACCACACCCAGCTAATTTTTGTATTTTAAGTAGAGACGGGGTTTCACCATGTTTGCCAGAATGGTCTCGATCTCTTGACCTCGTGATCCACCCGCCTCGGCCTCCCAAAGTGCTGGGATTACAGGCCTGAGCCACTGTACCCAGCCAAAAATTTTTAATTGTTCTACCCACACATCAAGTCAAATAAGTCTAAGTAAGCTAACACTGGTTTCTTAGATAACAGGCTACTACTTGGAGTTCTCTTCAAAGAAAATTTTCCACTGTTTATTTTTTGTGACTAAAGAGCATTACTGAGTTCAGCCAAAGTTTCTTGTCTACAACACTGAAACCGTGCTTTTTCCCTTAGAAGTCAGATAAAAGCTTGGCTTGTTGTGATGTTACTTGGCTATCTAGGCATTCTAATTCTATGGCAATATGATAGATAATATATGAGTTATGCTAAGTCTGGACAAAGAACAATTCAAATTTCATATGTTTTATCTTCCATGATGAATAAGGAATTTGGGAATCAAAAACACAGTACATGTGAAACTTTTGTGTCCCCAGGGCTTCGTACATAGCCTGACTCAGTAGGCACTCTCAGTGTTGATTATATCAATTGGTGCTTGTTTTCAGAGTGGTAGGCTTATGTTGCATGTTGTAGAAGTGGTAAACTTAGGCATATGATCTTTCTGTTTTGCCCAGTTCATGGTAACTAGCTGGGAATCCTCAGGTTAGTTGATATGATAGCTGAAGTGATAGTTCTTATACTTCCATTACTTACTTTTTGGCAGCTTTCAATGAACTCATCTATGGTGACGACCCCATCTTTATTTTTGTCCATTTTCTATTCAGGAA
This sequence comes from Cheracebus regulus, assembly GCA_963574635.1. Classification (NCBI taxonomy): domain Eukaryota; kingdom Metazoa; phylum Chordata; class Mammalia; order Primates; family Pitheciidae; genus Cheracebus; species Cheracebus regulus. Next base: position 70,470 of record CAUYQU010013739.1, on the reverse strand, counting down.
GAAAACAAAACATTGTATTTAGACTTAGCCCTTAATACCCTCACACCTGAACCAAATGAGCTGAAGCTGATAAAAAGAAAGCCTAGCTGCTTATTTCACGTGGAGGAACTGTTTCACAGCAGGAACCAGTAGTTTCTTAGAGATAGAAGGGGCCAAACCCTTTTAGGCTGTTCCCTTTTCAATATAATGTGGTGAAGATTTAGAATCACTCTGTCCTAGGTAAAATCCTACCTTCTAGATATGACAGAGTTTGGGCTATTTGCTGAAACTTTCAGAGCTTTCTTTTTTTCTCATCTGTAAAATGGGATTAATGAGGATTTATAGGATTCTTCTAAGAACTGAACAAAAACAAAACTTGTGAAACATGAGAAATGTTTAGTGTTGTGTCATGGATTTAGTGAATGTTCAATAAGTGTAGTTATGAAAAGGATAGTAAATACTGTTTTGTCTCAGTAAAAATTATTTTCCTTTGCTTTCTTTTGAATCATCGAGGTGCTTGGCAAACATCAGGACTTTATCTACTACTTTCATTCCCACCTCTGTTTTCATTCCTACCTGAAAAAATGTTTCCACATGTTGTCTGGGAGCATCTTCTTTGAGGACAGGATATGTACATTTACCCATCATGTCATATATTGCTTTCATTATGTCAAGCATTTCCTGAAAAGTAAAAGGCACTCGCATGAGGCTGCACACATGTATGAATAAACCAGATTTTTGACTTTTTGTTTGTTGGATTCTTTGTTAGATGACTTTTATCCCAAAGGAAAAGCCAACAGCTTTCTACCTTAACAGCAGAAGAATCAGAATATAAGAATTAATTCTGATCTCTTGGTTTCAAAATGAAGCAAATTTCCATGTATTTAACATAGGAAAAGAATATGCTGGTTTAATGTTTGGATTTCTATAGCCTTTAAGTAGACTATATTTAATTGAATCATTATATATCTTATGTATTATCAGTTTCCATCTATTGAGAATCAAATATAATGCACACCATATATTGAGAAAAAACACCACTTAGAATTAGTGTAATTAATTGGTGAGTCTCAAAGATAATTTGGCTTTTTGTCGTATTTTTTCCACTATGGCTTTAACTGAAGACATACCTGAAGACTAGTCAAAATACTTTGACCCTGGGAAACACCTTGAAATTTTATTAACTTTTCATCTGAAACAGTCTGATTTTTGCCTTACCATTTTCATTCTTATGAGAATAAAAATATCTAATAACTTAAACATTTAGATTTGTTTCACATGAAAGATCTCTTAGGTTGATAATATAAATCTAATGTATATTTACTTTTAAGAATATTCAATTCTATTATAAATGATATAGTAATTTTTAAACAGATGAAACTTTTTAAGATATTTTAAGTATAGATAAGTAGCAAGTAGTTTGCTAGACACAGGCAGAATTCTTGAGAAGTTAAACAGAGATAGGAATTGAAGAACAAGAGATACTTAATATTCCTGAGGTAACTGGGTAATATTTGTGGTATAAAAATATAGAAGCAGCACTATTTAGGATGTGCTCTATATATGTAAACACTTAATAGTCATGAGGTCTTAATTTGGCACCCATTGGTGACACCTATTCTGGCCCCAGATGTCTTCTGTTCAAGAAACACAAATGAAACCCATTATTACTTATCAGGCTATAACTTGTAGCCAGGCACACTTGAACCTGTGTCTGTACAGTAGAGCAAGTTCATGTCATTGGCAAGTGGCCCAGGGCACCTTTTGTCTGTGAGGCCGCTTGCTCAAAACTCAATTCTGGGGGAGGCTTCTGAGGCAGAAAGAGACAGGACATAGGCATACTGAGCATGCCCAGGATTCAGGGACTGTGGTCTTTCAACCCCACCTGTATCTCATCCTTGTGGTTAACTTATCCCTTTCCCTTTACTTCTTGCTGTGTTTTAAATTAATAAACTGTAATATGAATATCTTAATTTGGTCTGTGAGCCTTGTTACCTGGATAGTCTGCCTCAAAGTGCATTTGGAGACCCCACCATTGCATCAGGTCATTCCACGATCTACATGATGGCAAAATTGCATTTTCATTATGGTTCACATGCTATGGCAAAAAGAGAGGCTGCAGACTAAATATTGAAACATGGCTTGGATACATTTTCCTTCTAGCTGATTCCAACCATGGTCTTTATTCGATTCACAGTATTAAGATGCCAGCAGGAAACAAGGGTGTAATCTTTGTGTTATATATTTACTTTGGAGCTTCATAATAAATGATTTCTATTCCAGATTTTTAATTATACATCTTTCTTCCACTACATAAAATATTTTGGATTTCCTGAAGAAAACTATTTTCAAATTAGTAATTGCAATTGTTTAATATTTTTAAATTATGAAAATGGTCCAAATTATATCTGTGTTAGTGAGGCATCCCTTACCTCTTTAGTGATGTAGCCATCTTTATTTATGTCATACAGATTAAATGCCCAATTGAGTTTTTCTTGTACTGTCCCCCGAAGCAAAATTGAAAGACCTTTGATGAAATCCTAAAAAGAAAAATACAATTTTATATGACATTTCTAAAAGAAAAAGCAAAGAAATGATGGAAGCAAGGGCTACAATCCTCTAGATTTTGAACCACTTATTTAGCAAAATGATGTGTTACTGGTTATTTTTCAGAGTTCTTTGTGGGCATAAATCACTCTTTAGTCTTAACATTTTTATCTTCTAATTGGAAACTGAGTTAAATCAATGGTAGTACTGAAAATTCTAACAGTGGATACACACACAGCAAGAAACTTGAGTATAAGTGGTATTGGCTTTTCACTGCAAGTGCACATGATTTACTAAAAGAATCTAATAGTACAGTCTTAAAAAAAAGTACAAGTGTACAGATAAGACAATTCAGTGAAAAAAATTTGCTAACAAGAAATTTGGCTGTCCATAAAAGATAAACCAACTGTGGTCCTTAATGAGAAATCCAGTTATAATTTACATGTGGACAGGGGGTAAGAGCATGGAGCTGGAGAGGACAGACTGCCTGGATTCACCCTCCAGCTGTGTCACTGGATGGCTTTGTGTCTTCAGGCAACTTAACATCCCGTTGCCTCAATTCTCATATCTGTAAAATGGACCTATTGATAGTATCTACCTTGTCACAATTTTCTGAGGATTAAAAAAGAGGCTGCTTGAAATTGACAAATGGGATCTAATTAAAGAGCTTATGCACAGCAAAACAACCTATCATCAGAGTGAACAGGCAACCTACAGAATGAGAGAAAATTTTTGCAATCTATCCATCTGACATCCAGAATCTACAAAGAACTTAAATTTACAAGAAAAAAACAGCCCCATCAAAAAGTGGGCAAAGGATACGAACAGACATTTTTCAAAAAAAGACATTTGTGCAGCCAACAAACATGAAAAAAAGGTGATCATCACTGATCATCAAAAAAATGCAAATCAAAACCACAATGAGATACCATCTCACGCCAGTTAGAATGGCAATCATTAAAAAGTCAGGAAACAACAGATGCTGGAGAGGATGTGGAGAAATAGGAACACTTTTACACTGTTGGTGGGAATGTAAATTAGTTCAGCCATTGTGGAAGAGAGTGTGGTGATTCCTCAAGGATCTAGAACGAGAAATACCATTTGACCCAGCAATCCCATTACTGGGCATATACCCAAAGGATTATAACTCATTCTACTATAAATACACATGCACACATATGTTTATTGTGGCACTCTTTACAACAGCAAAGACTTGGAACCAACCCAAATGCCCACCAGTGATAGACTGGATAAATAAAATGTGGCACATATACACCATGGAATACTATACAGCCATAAAAAGGATGAGTTTATATCCTTTGCAGGGACATGGATGAAGCTGGAAACCACCATTCTCAGGAAACTGACACAAGAACAGAAAACCAAATGCCACATGTTCTCACTCACAAATGGGAGTTGAAGCATGAGAACACATGGACATGGGGAGGGATAGCAGGAGAAATACGTAATGTAGATCACAGGTTGAGGGGTGCAGCAAACTACCATGACATGTGTATACCTATGTAACAAACCTGCATAGTCTACACATTTATCCCAGGATTTAAAGTATAACAATAATAATAAATTCAAACCTTAAAAAAAAAGGGCTGCTTATAACAATCCCCGGCAAGGCCACTGGCTGTGTAAGTTTCTGTTAATAAATGGAGCCCTCCATTTGTATCCAGGCTAAGCTGGTTTGATTGCATTGCAGACTGGCCAGATTAACTTGATTAAAATCATTTAGATTTGTTGTTGTTTTGTCTTTGTCATTTGTTTGTTTTTTGAGACAGAGTCTCACTCTTACCCAGACTGGAGTGCAGTGGCGCAATCCCGGCATCCTGCAACCTCTGCCTCTCAGGTTCAAGCCACCCTTCTGCCTCACCCTCCTGAGTAGCTGGGACTACAGGTGCTTGCAACCATATCCGATAATTTTTGTGTATTTAGTAGAGATGAGGTTTCACCATGTTGGCCAGGATGGTCTCAAACTCCTGACCTTGTGATCCGCCCACCTCGGCCTCCCAGAGTGCTGGGATTACAGGTGTGAGCCACCTCGCCTGCTCAGATTTGTTGTTATGTACAGGAGGGTTAACGTTACAATGTGCTATATTCAGTTTATAATCCAATTTTAGGAATGAAAGCAGAGGGAAAATCCAAAAGTCTTCTGGGTGAATTTGTATTATGTCTCTCCTTTTCCACATTCCCTCATTCTATAGCTGTATTTCTGTCCCAATTTCTTAAGTTGTTTTTTTTTTTTTAATAAGTGACATCCATAAAGTCCAACATTTAAAAATTATATAAGCTGTCTGGTGAAAAATATTCCCTTCCTGGACCCAGTCACCTGTCCCTTTTCCCTGTAGACAACTGGCATAAATAGTTCATATGTACTTCCAAGGAATTTTTGTGCATATACAAATATAAGATACATTTGTTTGTTTTACTAAAAGATTTCTATACTTTTTTTCCCACTTAACCATAAATCAGGGAAACATTTCAAGTTTCCATTGTATATGTAAATGTATCATAGTTTATTTAACCAAATTGTTCTTTTACATTTTTTCTCATTCTTTCTAGATATTTTAACCTTTCTGTTGCTGTTGTAAATGTGATTTTTTTTTCTGTCATATATTCTAAATTAGTTGTTTTTATGTATGAAAGCTGTTGATTTCTGTATGACAGTTTTGTACCCTGACAATTTTATGACAGCATAAGTTGGTTTTCTCCTGGATTTTTCATGTTTGCAATAATATTAGCTGTAAATGAAGTTAATTTTACCTCTCTTCTAATTTTTAAATATTTGCTTTTTTCTAATTATGTAGGCTAATATCTTTAGAACAATGTTACAGAAAGGAAATGATAATATTCTCAGTTTTTTCTTGAACTTGAGAATATTTCTATTCTCTTTTAAGCATAATACTTAATTTTATCATGCTAAAGAAGTATACAGCCATTCCACTTAAGCAAATTTATCAAGAATGGCCATTGGCCTCTTTTGGGAGATATTGAAAAGACAAAAATAAATATAATTGTCAAATTCATATTGCCAGAGGCCCTGAATAATTCAGCCTAATTTTAAGAAAGAAAAACAAACTTGGAGGACTCAGACTACCCAATTTCAAAGCTCAGTACAAAGTTACAGTAATCAGAACAGTGTGGTACTGGCATAAAGACATGGATAGAACAGTGGAATAGAATTGACTCTGGATATAAACCCAACTGTCTGTGGCCAACTGATTTTTCAATGACGGCACCAAGACCATTCAATAACTATGGAAAGGATAGTCTCAACATATGGTGCTGTGGCAACTGGATCACCATACTTAGTCTCCTTCCCACTGGCATTCAGGGTAGAATGTCAAGTAAGAGAAAAAGAAGAGTCCAGGGAAGGCCACAAAGAATTCCAATATTGGCAGGCATAGAGAAGAGAAGCTGGCAAAGCATCTTGAAAAGAAGTTACTAAAGAATGGAGTCAGGAGAACTGAGAATTTCCCTAGGGAAGGATTGTTCATTTTGCTGCTGAGGATGGAAAAATGTTCATTGGACCAGCAATATGGAGGTCACCAGCGAGTGATAGAGAAAGGTCCAGAGGAGTAGAAGGAGTGAAGAGTGATTTTTAATGAGGAGTACTTTGAATACTGAAGGGAAGAATCTAAAAAGAGTAAGAGTCAGAAATGGGCTGATGCTCCTGAGAAGTTGTGGAGGATCCAGAACCTCGAGTAGATGGGCAGTCTGAGAATGGAGTTGATACAGGAGACAGAGGACATGGTGTGGATGCCAGTAGCTGCTTTACAGTTGGAAAGAGACTGCGTTTCTGTCTAATAGGTTTAGCACGTGTCAGCTGCTTGGGAGTGAAGAACCTGGTAGAAGAGGTAAGAATTGGAGGTTTGAGGAGAGAGGAGGCAGCTCTGCTACTAGGCAATAAAGTGATGTGCAAATTAGAGAAGGGCAGACTTCCCTCAAATCATTTCCCTGCCATATTTTAGATAATTATTTATTGATGATATATAATGCAGTATAATGAAAAGGTAATGACAGGCCTTGGAGGTGGTGTGAGTATACATCTTGTACAACCAGCAGGTGGGCATGATGGCTCATGCCTGTAATCCCAACACCTGTGTAGCAGAGGTGGAAGGGTTGTTTGAGCTCACAAGTTTGAGAGCAGACTGGGCAACATGGCCAAATCCAAATTAACAACAAATTAACTGGGCATGGTGGTGCACATAATTGTCCTAGCTGTTTGGGAGGCTGATATGGGAATTGCTTTAGCCCAGGAGGTTGAGGCTGCTATGAACTATGATTGCACCACTGTGCTCCAGTCTGGTCGGCAGAGCAAGATTCTGTCTCAAACAAAAAACAAAACCTTGGCTTTTTCAGAAGGCAAAAAGTATTCATTGCAGAACATAGAGCCTTATTCAAAGAAGATTGCTGAGCAGTTTTAAAAGGCTAGATGAGGTTGATGGTTATCAATGCAGACCATATATATTTTTTAATTCACAAATAGTAGTTATATGTCATTAATTGGAAGGAGAGCTGCCTACAGGGTCTTTGAAAACATGCTAAGAGTATTTGTTCTCAAAATATAATGTGCAACAGAATCACCTGGAGAGCTTGCTAACACACAGATGTCTGGGCCCCACCCCAAGAATTTTGATTCATTAGGTTGGATTGGGGCCCCAAGATTTACATGTCTGACACATTCCAAGGGGAAGCCTATACTGCTTCCAGAGATCACACTTTGAGAACCACCGGCCTACAGCGATCATCACTGGCATTGACCTCCCCACCACACAGAACAGCAGAGTAACAGAGAGTTAGAGATAGCACTTTTGAGTCAAGCGTGGACTTGTGTTGTTTGCCTCCCTAATAGGTCCCAAATTTCCATTTGGCACTCCATGATGTTCTGTGAGAGCTCACTCCATCTCTGGGTCTAGTGATAGAGCTATGACTGGACAAAGTCAGGAAGCACATTTTATCCCTTTGGCCGGACAACTGGATCTGTGGTTGGCATTTGACTAAACCTAGTCCAAGTCTAAGAATGACTCCCCAGACTCAGGCTCTTGCTAGGAATGGTAGGGCAGAGATGTGCTTCTTTCCTTGCTCAACAGGAGCAATGAATCATGAAGCCCAGCAGTGTGACCTCTTCTTGCAGCCCTAAAGGGTCCCACCCTTAGGTTGCAGCCAGCCCTATCTCTGGCCTTTTTGTTTCTGTGAGCCAATGAAATTATATTTTTTGTCACCTAGTGTATCGTTTTCTAATACTTGTGAACAAAAGTCTCCTAATTCACATGCTGACATCTAATTCACATCTTATATAGTATATATATACTATATATCCTGAAACAATTTACATTAAAAGATAGCTGTGGACTTTGAGCACCTCTCTCTTTCTATCTTGTGGGATGATATCAGTAAAGAGTTATTCAAAACAGGAATCACTATCTTATTTTGTACAAAAGAAAAATGAGAAACTTAATGTGGCTTGTAAGATTTTTTGCTCCATGCTTTTCTGAGTGGTAATTGAAGTCTCTCAAGTAGGAAGTGGCAAACTTAACAACAACTCTCAAAGAGGACTTCGCACAATTACTTTACTTGTAAATGTGAAAGGAGGTTATATCTATTTCCTAATGTACAAAAAATGATAAAGGGGTGGGAAGGTCTGTATCGAATTCTGATTTCCATTCTCTTATTATCAAAGCAAAAGGGAAAAGGCATAGAGATTTGACTTTATAATAACCTAGACTTGTTCAGCTGTGGACTCTGTTCATCTGCCAACCCTTTATTGAGTGCCTCAGTGCTGGCCACTATGTCAGGGACATTAGTCCTCCTGATCCCCCACCTGCCAATCAAAGACTGCTATGGCTTAGAATGATGCATTTGCATGTAGTTGCCTTACTGGGTAATGAGATGACCAATGTCATTATTAATTGGCTTTGTTAGAAAAATCCCCCAACTGATAACTGCAATAGTTAACATCTAATAAACACTGAGCACATATTTGCTGCCAGGCACAGAGCCAAGCCCTTTACTGACATTTTCACCTTTTCATTCTTATACTATCTTATTAAGTAGCTTTGGTTGCTGATGTTTTAGAGGTATGAACACTAAGGTCATGAGGGTTTAGTACTCAGCCCAGGGTCTCAGAGCCACTGGGTGGCAAAATGGAGATTAGATCCTGTCATATCAAATTCAGGGCCCCTCCTATTATATTTATTCTGCCTTTCAGGTTTAAGCAAATTAAGTGGAAAACTTCCATTACCCTTTATCATAGAATCACATGGTCTCTCTACTGGACCTCTCAGTATGCAATTGCTATTCAAAATGTGTTCATTCCCTAACCATTTCTGTTTTCTAGAGATTTCCCACGTAGCTAATCAATTTAGAAAAGTAACTGCAACAGCCTAGTTTTAAATTTGACTTTCGTTCAAACTTTATTTAGCCTTTAGTCTTCCTTTAAAAGGAAAGGCATTTTACCAACATGCCCATCATATATAACCATTACAACTAATTTCCCAAATTATAATCAACATTCACTGCAATTACTGGTATTTTACATAAATATTATAAAAGCAATGTTATGCATGGTTCCATATTATTAACACCAGACTAAATTTACATGTAAAATTGGATATAATGTGCCCTAGGAAATTGGTGGTATATTTCTGCTACATAAGTAATTTCAAGTAATGGAATCACTAATAGTTTTTGCCTTACTCATCCTCTGGAATCCAGCTATAAAAGTTTATATTAGGTGAACTATATTAGGTAAAACCTTTGATTTCTATATTATAGCTAAATTAAGACTGTGCTGGAATTAAATTTGTTCATAAAGTGAAGCAAACACAAATATGACATTATCATGAAATGATGAAAGTTATTATCATGGAGTGACCTAAGCTGTCATTAGTAAAAGAAACATTATGAAGACTGGTACCCAGGACACTCTTCCCCTGACTACCTCCTCTCCCTCCACCAGCTGCTGGTTTTACACCCAGGATAAAGCTGCCTGCCCCATCTTGACTAAGTCCATTCCTTCACCTTAATTCATTCCTTCTCTACTCTCAGCATTTATTTTTATCTTCTCAGTGATATTTCTCACTTAAGGTTTGGGAGATGGCCTTTTGGGATTTCTGGGCCCAGAGTCTTTTTAACTGTGGCACTCAGTCTGCAGGAGCACGGAGTGTGTATGAGGAGGCTCTTGGCTGCCCCCATTCATCCTTCCCCTGTGGCGACTGGCTGGATGACATCACAGAAGGCTGCACCCTTCTTTTTCATCTTGACTCCACAAAGCCCTTGCACCCAGATAGCTGCCTATGCCCCTATGAACCTTTCTTTTAAACATGACAGTTCTGTTGAAATACAGTTCTACCAATTCTGTTTTAATTTCTTTTTGTTTCATGCTTCACCTCCAATACCTTTACAGCAGTTCAGGCTTTCATCAGCTCCTGTCTGGACTCTTAGAATACTCAGCTGCTAATTGCACTCCATGTTGCCGGGAACATAGCTCTGGTAAATTAACATCCCTGCCAAAAATTCTACAAAGACTCCTCACCTCCTACAAGATAGTCCAATCTCCCTAGCATCCTGCCTAAGACATGTCAGGATCTGGCCTCTGTCTCCTTCCCCAGCCTTCCTTCTTGGCTCTCCAATGGTGTATTCTATCTTCTTGATGATTTACACATGTTTTCCCTTGGTTCCCAGGACTGATATACTCTGTCTAGCCTTTGCCCTGCGCTCCGTTGCTTCCCATTCCATCCCAAGCCTTCATTCTCTTAACGAAACTCCTGACTGTCTTTTAGACTTAGTCCATCAATTCCACTGGGCGGGCTTTTCTGCTACAGCGCCTTCTGTGCAGGTACCATTTCCTTGCTGGCCCCATTCATCCTCTGCTTCCATTTGTCAGGACTTTCATCAAAATTTCTGCTCATATTTAAGATGCACCCTTCCCACTTTCAGAAATAAATGCATGTTCAAAATTATCTCATTTCCATATATATACATATATATATTCCATAATATATATGTATATATGGAAAAGAGAAACTGAAATTATAAAGCAAAATATGTATAATGCTACTTCTGAGACTAATCACAACCAAATCAGAATGTAACAAATAAATGAGGTACACATTTTTCATACCTTTTTTCTAACAAAAATAAAAGCCTTCACAGCTGATCAGAGTTCATGTCTTATTTATCTCTTAATATTTAAATCAATATATTACAATTTGTGATCTGCTATTTTCCATTTAAATGATATGAATTACATACCTATATGAAATATATGCACCATGTGAATATCTAGAACATATTTTACTAGATGCTTATACACAGTAGTTCATAAACAAAATTAAATACTTTCGAGCCAAGTGGGGTGGCAGGTGCCTGTAATCCCAGCTACTCAGGAGGCAGGGAATTGCTTGAACTTGTGGCAGAGGTTGCAGAGCCAAGATTATGCCACTGCACTCCAGCCTTTATGACAGAGCAAGACTCTCTCTCTGTCTCAAACAACAAAAAAAAAACCTTTCTCTACAGATCACTTAAAGTTTGTAATTTAAAGAGATTCCCTCATAGAATTGTCAGGCTGGTGAATATAGAATTTTTCTACATTTAATTCCTTGAATTTCTTGCCTGTTTGCTCCACTTACGGAGACTTCCACAAAGGGGCTTTTGACTTTATTATTTTTGTATTTCCACCGCCTACCACAGCTACTGGCCCATAAGGAGGTGTCAGTAACAGTCAAATCATTTGCCTTCTGGGATTTTTCACATGCAGTTGAAGAAATGGACTCTCCTTGTATGAGCCAATTTAAAGCACTAGAACATAAACTAAAGGTGGCTTGCAATTTGTACAGTTTTTGAAAGATAATTCTTAGCAATTCCATGAGAGAAAGGGAATGTCCTTGGGCTTCATTTCCCCTGAGCAAAAATAATCATCACCAAACTCACATTTTCCCCTAAAAAGACTAAACTCTGAAGACAAATGATATGAAAATAACCCAGGGCTTACCTCAAAACTCACAGCTCCATTGTGGTCCGTATCAAATGCATTGAACAGAAAATGTGCGTATGTTGTAGAGTCTGAAATAATGAAAAGGGAATATCATTAAGTCATTGTTTCCATATCCTACATAAGACTTGGATAGCAGTCCAAGCTTTCTTTTATCCAGAAGAATTAACTCTGCCGCCTTTAGTTTGTGCCTTCTTCACAATTGCTTACCCTCTTTCTGTAGAGGACTAGAGTTTGAGAGTCACAGGAATGAGCGACCAGCACAGAGGCCATGGGTGACAAATATCCTCTATGAGTTTCTGGCTGGCAATACTGTATTCTTGGGTGATGAGATTAACACTGGGACAGGAAATGGTCCCACAGGTGGGTGTGAAGATTGAGACTTGTCTGGAATTTGCTTAGTGTTTGGCAGAGACCGTCTCTAGAAGTAATAAAAATACTACTAATGAGACAAAGATGAGTTGCTGTTATTAGTGTTTCTATCATTATAGAACTTTTATCATTGTTACAACTCAGATAAGGATATTGGGACTTAGAGAGGGTGAAAAACATGCCCAAAGTCACACAGTGAATAAGGAGTAAATCTGGGACATGAACTTGGGTCTTTCTGACTCTGAGAACCAGCCCAGCCCACAGTCAGTACCAGGTCAGCCCAGAGCCAGTAAAGTTGGCTGATGGACTGGGGTCAGTGGTGACTTGAGAAGTTTCTGTGGCTATGTCGGAAGGGGACTGGGTGGTCTGTAATGTTCCTAGTTGTATGAAGTTGCATGAAGTAGGGATCCCCTACTCTGGGTCCTGGGTGGGATTCAAGGATCTGGGTAATGATGGACAGGTATGTCTGTAGAAGTCTAGCTTGTCTTTAGTTTGCTTCTATTGGGTATTCTTCCCCTCTCATTTTTCCTTCCTTCCTCTCCTCTTTCTCCTTTGTCTCCTTAATCTCTGGGCTTTCTGCCATTTGATTTAAAAGTCTGTATTTTTTTCCTTATTGTTTTTTGTTCTGAGTGCCTAGCTTTCATTCCTAAGGGCTTCTGTGCTTGACCCTTGATCAAATTCACATGATTATTTTCAATGTTTCATCTCCTGGGCTTTAGCCTTTTATCTTAACCTTTTTTGTCTTAAAAAAAAAAAAAAGGTAACCTTTTAGCTCATTGGCTCTAGCCTTTTATCTTCTGTTTTAAATCTCATCTATTTCTATTTTATAACTTTTAACCTTTATTGGGTTTTAACTTATCATTGATTCACTTTTTACTTTATGAATTGCTTTTTATAGGCTGTCATGAAGCTAAGTCAGAGTATCTGGAGTACAGAATTGTCCTACCCAGATAAGAGAGGTCAGAGGTCATCTAAATTTCCGTCCTGGCTCTCAGGGTCCACAGCCTTCTTACGCGTTATTTTTCCTGAGTGCCTCAGTGTGGTAATGAACACTACTGAAAGCTGCACATTTCATGAGGCAGACTGTGCACTCAGTTTCTCAAAATGACAGCAACATCTTCTCTTATCTCTCCCCTTTTTAATATGTTATGAGGAATTACTCATCTTTTAAATACAGGAGTTACTAACAGTTTTCAATGAACTAATCAAACACCAAAATTGGGTCTATGTAAAACTGTTGCATCTAGGGGGGATGTCCATCCAGTATTGATAGGTTGCAGGAAGAAATCCTTTTGCATATGGAGCCAGGGGTTTAATTACCATAAACCTAGTTCTGTTTTTTGGGAAGCTCCATTAGAGTTATCAAGAATTGGCAGCCTGTTTCAACTTGCAAAGTTGTTTTGCTCTCAACAGTACTTTTTCACACACTTCTTGAACTATATAGTACCCTCTGGAGATGTGAATTGATAGATGGTGTGTTAAACTTACTTTTGGAGGAGGGAAAAAAAAAAAAGGAGATTTTGCATATTTTATAATGAGCTTCATTAAGCAGGTCTCTAGTTACCCTGTTTTTACAATCAGAGTAAATGCCTTTACCTTAGCAAGCAGTACTTACCGTGAATAATGGCTCAAAACAAATGATGTTTGCTATTTTTTTTAATTAAAAAAAGATAACATGGGTATATGATAATTACTATTCTTCTCAAATGGTGTTTTTCTAGCTTAAAGCTTGACACGTGGGAATTATGCTCTCAAGGTTTACACTAATGTGTTACAGAGGACACTCTGTTCTTCTAAATGTGCCTTGGCAATTCTTTTAGAAGTTAAAGTAGCTTCCCTGTCTAGATAATCCATGCAGAGAGGTTTTTAGTAATAGCATAGTAGAATCAGACTGCCTGAATTTGAATCTCAGCTTTACCCTTCACCAAAGATTAAGTGCATGACCTCAGGCAAATGGTTTTAACGTTTGTATGGCTCAGTATTCCCATCTGCAAAATAATAACAATATCAGTATTTACTTCATAGAGATCTTAGAAAGTTTAAATGAGACACTATTTGCAAAGTGTTTAGAAATAGTCCTAGGCACTTATTAAAATTTCAATAAATATTAGCTATTATTATTTCCTAGACAAGCCACTTTTATTTCAATTACCTTAAACACATATGACCAAATCTTTTACAAATACAACATCTTTTCACCTTAAATATAACTTTCTGTTTTTGTAGGATTTCTGTTGTGTGTTTAGGTGACTGGAGTTCTAATTTTATGCAATTTTCTGCTCAATAAGACAAGAGAATTACGTCCTAAAAAGCAATGGGCCTTCTGATGAAGTTGAGATTTCTTCTGGCAGGCATTGAAGACAGTGAAAAGTTTTAAAGAAGAGGAATGAAGCTACTTGCTTTGATTGGGTGAGAGGAAGAAGCAAAGGCATAGGAATATGCAGCTAGGCAGAAAACTGAATAAAATGATTCTGATTTTACTTGACTATGTTCTTAAGCACCCAGTAAATATTTGTTAAAAGAGTGAATAACTAACTACTTGGAATCTAGATTTCAGTATAGTCCAGGGCTTAAAAGATTTAACAATGATCTCCCTTCTCTGTCGATGACCTGGTGGTCTTCAGGATTACATTTCTTTACATAACAAATACTGAGTTTTTTAAGCTGAGATTGCCTCGATTTCTTATAATTTTACTTGTAAAGCTGAAAAATAAATGTTGAGATTTTATAGTTGAGCAACAAAATTTACAGAGTCTTAGGATGGGAAGACATTTTGGATGTTATTTAGCATTGTATTTACATTGAACAAAGGTAAAAATAGGTACTTTTACTGACATACTAAGGTCACCTAGTTTATGTTAGAGTTGATAATGAAATCAAGATATTTCTATACAGTCTCTTAGAAATAAAAGATACTAGAGTAGGAAAAAACCCGAGGATTCCTGTGGTGCGACTCCTACATTTTACAGAAGAACAAACTAAAGCTCAGCAAAGTAAACCACTTGGGTTTACATACCTTGGTGGTGGCAGTCTGTCCACAAACTCTGCACTATCTTAGTCCAAAGTTCTTAACCCAATTATATCCAGAACACAATGAATATACCAACTAACCTTGAGTTCATTCTTCATAGTATTTGAACAAATATACTTGATTATCATGCCCCAGGTTTGCAAATGAAATCAATCTGGTTTATTTCTTTTTCCTATCCCAAACCCCTACTCCCTTTCAATGCAAGCACAAAGAATAGAATTAGCTTCATGTGTTTGAATATACAATTCATGACATTGTTACTATGGTAAGGCAAGTTCATGTGCATGAATACTAGCTTCTGTCAATAAGTCCTCTGTAAATCACTCTGAAAATTGTTAGAAATATTGTCCTAAGACAAGAAGGATACTCAGTGGCTGATGTCTACAGAACTCATCTGACTCAAGTGCCTTCCACAGCAGCTGCTTAATAAATGTTTAATGACAGAATATTCTGACTTGAGCTCATTCATTCATTCAACAGCTGTTTATGAGATGCCTAGTATAGTCAACATAAGTGCATTCCTACAATATGAGCAGGAATAGCCCAGGAAACTATGATTTTTATGGGCTTTAAAAATGTTTCATAAGCTAAAAGCTTACACATGAAAGCTTTTATTGTATGTGGAATTTAAAAGGGTTTTTCCTAACCATATAAGCAACAGTACCAACAAGCAGTTTACTCTCTGCTTGCCTTGTAGTAGGCATACATTATCCCCTGCAAATAAGAGGCTTTTGTTCAATCCAGTTTTTTTTTGACATCCAGCTCACCAAACAAGTTGTGCTTGATAAACTGCTTCGCAAAGCAATAGAGAAAGCTAACAGTCTGATGCAATACAAATTGCAGAGAGCACTGTAGATAAGACAAAGCACTTTCCTGGAGGAAATGGTGAGATGTTGTGATTTATGGACCCATCAGTGTTACTGTTCATAATGAGAAAACCTGTTGCATTCAGACCATCATCCTGAATAAATGATGACTCCGTGGAAGTGTAAGGATGGCCATACATGAATTTGCTTGCCATCAGAGATCACATTCTTCCTTAGGACATTTTTCTTTTTCTGGCCTCATATATGAAACAAGTTATATGTATTATATTTGTTTAATGCAAAACAAATCATAATTCTTTAAAATATTTCCTTCAGCGATGTTTCTTGCGTTCAGATTTATGCATTCAATTAACATGAATAATCAAATAATTTTAAAAGAGTGTAACTGATTTTTTCTCAAATTTCTAATCCCTTTGGATTTTGTAATAAGAATCCTTTGCAAAATAGATGTTCTCGTTTAAGAAGATATTGTCTAACATGGAAATGTTATTTTTCAAATAAAGGTACAATTTTAATGTGGAGCCATATCCAAGTTTTAGTATGTAATAACTTTATTTGAAATGATCAAATAATAACAAAGATTTTCATCTGTATCTGTGCTTTGATATTAATGCCTATTAATATGTTGGTAGGCACTCAGATATTAAATATAATTTTTCTTTTAAAAATCCATGGGTTTTAAACAATTCAGAAAAATGTGAGTTAGTTAATTAATACCTCAAATTAATCTTTCATTAATGCAGACAGTGAATCCATTATCAACCTGGCATCAGGCACTATACCAATACCTGTCTGTGGTCTGTTAGAAGGGCCCCCGTCTCTGCACTGTAGTCATGAGATGGGATGGGAGAGTTGTCATCCAACATATATCCAAATTCACTGAATAACAAATCTTCCTGTGTTTTCTTATAATTCTAATTTAATTCTTTTGAATGCCATCAAAAACAAAAATCTGTTTTGACAAGTCAGATACAAAATTGTTTTAAATCACTAAACTACCTAAAACCAAATGGATTAAAACCCAAAAGGAAACTTGACTTTTATATGAAACAACTAATACTTAAGTGCTTCATACTTTTCAAAGAGTCTTTTACAGATATTATTCCATTGTACAGTGATAGCCACCATGCGAGGTGGGTGTCATTTGCTCATTCCTGCAAAAAGCATTTATCAAGTGCTATTACTTGTCAGCCACTGTCCCATGACCTCTGGATACAGCAGTAAACAAAGTGGAGAAATCCTCTGTTCTCTGCAGCTGACATTTGAGTAGAGAGAAAGACAATAAACAACAATAGTACCAGTGAAAGATATATTATTGGATTGTCTTGAGTGCTGAAGAGAGATCTAAAGCAGGGAAGGGGATGGCGAATGTTGAAGGCGTTGTAATTTAAGTAGAGTGGTCAGGGCAAGCTTCACTGAGAAGGTGGCATTGGAGTAAATGCAAAGGTGATGAGATTTGGAGATGAGTATTTGGGAGAAGAGAATTTCAGGCAGAGGGAAGAGCAAGTATCGAGGCACAGGAGCAGCATCATGGCTGGTATGCTGGTGGAACGCAAGGGGGCAGCTGTGGCTGGGTGGACTGAGTCGGGTGGGAGAATGCTGGAGGACAAGGCAGAAAGGGGACAAGAGACAGTGGCCACCAATTGTAGGCCACTCTGTAGGTTGTGGCTTATGCCTATGGAATGGTATGGTTTTGAGCAGAGCAGTAACATGATTTGCTTACATTTTAATGGGATCGATCACTCTGACTCATTTTAAGAGTACACTATGGTTGCAGGAGGGGTCATCAGAATCAGAGAAGTCACTTTAGAGACTACTGTGTTTATTTTGGCAGGAGATGATGGTGGTTCAAGTGGAAAGTAGTTAAAAAAAGAGTTTGCAAGGTCAATGGCAAAGTCAACTGTGGCCATAATCACAGAGAGAAACAATTATCCCCTATGTTGAGTAGCCGTCAAAGTTGAAAGGAAGTACTAGATGGTCCCCACCTGACTTGAGGTAAAACCTTCTTCCTGAACTCCAGATTCATGGACTCCACCATCCCATCCCATCACTATCTTTTTCCTCCAAATCTGAATTCTATTTATCTCTTTTCCTTTCTGTCCTAAGTTATTAACATCTCCTTCTTTACCAGCCCCTTCTCTGTATATAAACAATGCCCAATCTTTTCTATATTAAAAAATAAACTATTCCACTGGTATCTACGCAGCACTATGATCAGTTTCCTCCTCATCGCTTCACTCTTCCAGCAAAGCTTCTTATAAGTGCTATCTCTATTGGTTGTCGCTGTTTTTTTCTCATCCTCCTTTTTTCACCCTCTCCAATTTGGTTTCTGCTTGTATGCTCCACTCCACAGTACTTCCATCTAGGCCGCTTGGGCTGTCCTGATCATGTCCAACAATGACTCCCATGTTGCCACATCCCAAGAGAGCTTCTGATCCTTACCTTACTGGACTTGATTGTTTCATTTCTGAACTATCAATCTCTCTTGTGTTTATTTCTATAAACTGTTCATTCTCCGTCTCCCTTGTGGATGTCTTTTCCTTATGGTCCTTGACATGTGTTCTGGAGTTTCATGCTGGCCTCATGGAGCTCACCACTTTTTATATTTCCCCTCAGTAACCTCATCTACATCAGGGATTTAACCACTACTTCTTGATTAATAATTCTCAAATCTCTGTCTCTTTCTCTGACTTGTCCTCTGAGCCTCAGATTTTAACCAACTTCTGGTTTAGTCTAAATCCCCACAGGTACCTCACATGTAACTTGTCCAAAACTGAGATCATTATTCCCTGCTCTTCCTGTAATGAGCCACCTGTTGTCCATGATGGAATCCTGGAAGGTATCACAAACTCCTCTCTCCACCTCTTTATGCCACAAAAAGTTAGTTCATCACTAAACTCTGCCATTTTTGTCATCTAAATATATCTGTAATCTTTCTCCACTTCTCCATTTCTCCTAAGCATGTCCTTGGTTAAAGACCTTATTGTTTTTCCTCCTGTAGTAATCATCTAATTAGTCTCCCTGCCTGCAGTATTGCTGACCTCAGGTTAATCTTCCACAGACCTATCAGTGAAATGTATCCCAAACACAAATCTGACTGTAACAGATCCCACTTAAACTTATCTGTGGCTTTGCATCACCTCAAGGATAAAGTCCCATTTCTTCACATGGCATCCTTGACTCTCTAGGACATTTCATCTTCCATTGTACACTCTCTACCCTAGCCACACCCAAATCCTGGCAATTTCCTGCAAATGCCCACCTTCAGGTCTATGCTCTGATCCTTTGCTTACACCCCATTTGCCTAAAATGTCATGTCCCTACTGCCTTTTAAAGCTAGAAGACATTATACTCAGAAGTGAACTTCTCATGAGAGGTATAATGGGAGAATGAAAGACTATATACTTTGGAAATATATCAGACTCTCTGCACCTTAATTTCCATGTGTATATCTATAAAAAAAGAGGATTATAAGGTAGGGTTGTTGGATGGTGAGGCATGCCAGGGTACATACTAGACAGACACATATTAGATGCTTTCTGAATGGCAACAACTTCAGCTCAGGTTCAACTCATCTGTAGAGTCTCTGTATTTCTTCTCTATCCTGAAGCTAATTTAATCATGCCAGCACTGTGCCCTCAGAATATGGCTTTTTTAACTTCCATGATCACAGTTATACTTGAAGTTGACATTGCCCATCTGCTACACTAGGCTATACCATTCTTTGGGGCAGATATCACATCCTATTCCTCTTATTCCTTCTATATGACCAGCACCTCACACATGGCCAGGCATATTGTAGGCTGTGGAACAAATATGAGTTGGGCATCTGTTAAATGGTTGAAAGAAAAACTATAAGGTCCAATGGCAAGAATATATTTTCACTCTCACTAACATGCATGTATTATCATTATGCTATCCTTGTGTTTTCTTTACAATTAAAATAATATCTAGGATGGTTTTAATTTTCTCAGATGAGGGAGCACATTAAAGAGTTATTGGAAGAAAGAGGAACAGCAGAAAATAGATGAGGCTGCAGAAAATCTAGGTTATAACCCAGATCAGCCACTGAGTCAATATGTGGCCCCAAGCAAACCACTTACCTTTTCCAAGCCCCAGATTTCATATCTGTAAGTTAACGATAATTACATTTGTCCTAATTTTGAGAGTTGGGAGAATCAAATGAGACCTATATTGCATGTGAATGAGCTGTGTGGCATTTTGAGCACACTTGTAAGAGAAAGCACTGTGCATTTGAGGGCCATAGTACTAGGCACACAGTCATACCTGTATTAAACTGAAGAGTCGCCTTTTGGAAATTTGGTAATTTCTAAGTTGCTGGCTTTGATGACACATAAAAAATTCTATGCACTTGCATGCTATGCATTAATTATTTTACATAACAATTAAAAATGTAGCATTATGCTATGAAAAATTAAACTAAATTCAACACTGCAAGCATAATGGTAACTCTGATAGTATGTTAACAAGTCCACATTTGCACTCACCTCCCTGTGGAAAGAACTGCGAGTAAATCTCTTTGAAGGTTTCTTCATTAACAACACCACTGGGGCATTCCTAGGGAAAGTGGCAGAGAAGCAATATGAGCAAAGTGTTCATAAAACTGATTTTTTTGCACATTTTGAAACAGAACCGTCTATCACGCAAAGCTGCACCAAGAAAGTTAACCATTCATCCATTGTTACAAAAGGAATAAAAAGCACACTTTTAACTTACCTTTGTTCCAGTTCTCACAGAAAACAAATGTAGATGTAAATATCTTTGCATATTCAGTATCAAAGTAGGTATGATGTATTCAGAAACACAGTGCTGCTTTTAAGAACACATATGTTTATCTTCCACATATTTTTATTATAAATAAAAGGAAATTGCATTATAGTATGGTCTTTGCTGGATCTTGGTTCTGCCCTCTCAAAGTTTTCTGAACCCACATCATCTTCAGTTCAGTGGCAAAATGGCTCCATTAGCATCTTAGGTGGCTCAAGAAGCTTAAAGCAGGAATGGACACTAATGCTTGTTAACAGGAAGTCCAGGTGTACCCAAGACATGGTTTTGTAACAAGTGACCTTGGGTGAGATAGAACCCCATGATTTTTTTTTGAACTTCTGGAGAGGAGAGTCTGCAAAGAAATGGCCTAGCCTGGGCTTAATAGATCCCCACCTTTGTCCCTTGATTAACTTATCAAAGAACGATGGACATTCATCTTCGGAACTATACTGATGTTAGACTACTGACCTGGAGGGGCCATAGGGCAAGGCTAGCCCTCTGAGAGTGGTTTTGGCATTTCTGCTTAAAAAAAAAAAAAGAAATTTTAAAGTGTCAGAAGGGGGCTGCTTTGGTACAGAACATAAGGTTTGAGCAAGCAATTTGTACCCAAGTCTCTGGAAATTCCTCCATCTTTTGGAGTTATAAGAAACAGTCTGGTTAAGCATGTGAGGCATAGAGGCCCCCTGAGTGGTGGAGACTAACAATCACATGATGGTTCAGAATTTAATCACATGTGAGATATTAACTGTATGGTGATCCCTTGATTTCCATGGGGCATTGGTTCCAGGACCACCGTGGATACCAAAATCCATGCACACTCAAATCCCACACTTGGTACTGCAGAGCCTGCAGATAACAGAATTTGGTCCTTCCTGGCCTGTATCTTTGATCTGCATTTGGTTGTGGATGCTGAAGCTGTGAATTCAGAGGGGCGACTGTATTTATTGACAAAAATCCACATATAAGTGGACTCACACAGTTCCAACTAGTGTTGTTCAAGAGTCAACTGTACATTGTAAGTGGAGAAGTGATAAGTTCTGTTTAGTCCCTTTTAGTAGATTCTCATGAGCAGTCCCATGTGATCGGAGCTCCCGTGACTCTGGCTGTCACAGCACTCCCACGCTATCTAACGTCCACCAAGGACTAAGTTCCCTGGGGAAGGATGAATGGTGTTCTAACTCCCCACCAAGCCTGACTTTAGACATGAATATTCTTTGTGCTTTAAATTCAATACTGTTCCCACCATCTTTACCAATCACCTATGGTGGTATTTAAAACTTCACTTAACTCTTAAAATCTTTGTTACCTCACTAATAAACTGACTTTCTTAATTTGATCTTTCTTTATTCCAATGAGTCAGTTACTCAACTGTAATGTGCTTCACCTGCAGAATTTTCTATTTTCTCATTTGTTGTTTTGAAAGGTAGGACCTTTGATATATAAACAGTGTTAACTACCAATTTCCATGTGAATTTGTGTTTACAGAGCTTCTCAATATATTTTTATCCCATTTGTTCATGATAATGAACTTAGGCAAAATAGCTCCATTCACAGAGGCAGAACTGGAGGTGCTGAGTGGCAAAGCACTTCGTTACATGCTAAGCCAGTGGGGAAGCTGGAATGTGGACTGGGGACTCTCGAGGTCACAACAAGGTTTCGTATTAGATGACCCCTGTGGTAAATAACGATGACCTCAAGGACCTAAGAGAATTGGAGCAAAGAAGAAAACAACCAAAAACAAATGAGCAAGCACGCAAGTGAACTATGATGGTTGATTTTATGTGTTAACTTGGCTGGGCCATAATGTTCAAGTGTTTCATCAAGCATTATTCTGGATATTTCTGTAAGGGGTGTTGTTGAGGTTTATTACATTGATGCAAAAGTAATTGTGGTTTTGCTATTACTTTCAATACATTTAAATTGTCAGACTTTAAGTAAAGCAAATTGCCCTCCATAATGTGAGGGGGCTTCACTAAATCAGTTAAAAGCCTGAAGAGAACAAAAACAGGCCTTCCCAGAGAAAGAGGGCGTTCTTCCGATGTCATCTGTAATATTGGCTTCCCTTGTTCACCAGTAGCCTGCCTTTGGACTTGAACTGTAACTGTTTTCGCTCCAGCTTGCCAGATCCCTCCATTAAATATCAAGCTGACTAAGCCTCCATAAAGTGTGAGCCAATATTTTAATAAATCTCTTTATATTCACACATCCTATTAATCCTGTTTCTCTGAAGGACCCTAATACATAAATGAATTAATAATCAACAGCTACAACTCTGAAAAGGAAAGAAGGTAGTATATATACAGACAATCTCTCAAACATTTTGACTATCTAGCTGGCACCAGTAGACCAATTTTAAGACTAAACACTTTGCAGTTGGACCCTCTCACACTTGGAAATTGTCATTTATTGGCTATTTAACATTAAGCCATATGCTTGGGATAGTAAGGAGAGAGTAAATATGTGGCTCTCTGCCATCAGGCGATAAGCTTGTGCAAAGTTAGGGCTGGAAAGATGCCTGGGAGTTAAAGTTGCTGCTGATAAAGGAAGAGGATAGCAAGCAAAGGGACCTCGGCATGCAACAAACTTAGCTTCCTTCAGTCTCTAGATACCTTAGATAAATATAATGTGGAATGAATTTATAAATTGACTATCTGATATGTGTGTATTTTATGTTTAATCGCATATCTGTGTCAGAGGAAATCTTTTCTCTGCCAAATGAAAACTGCTGGCCAAGTTTCAGGGTGGAAAGTCTCACCAGATACATTTGTCTCTATCCACCTCTTATTATTACATTAGTTTACAACTCTAAAAACACATACTGTATGCCTATTGTTCTTGGAGTCTTCTAGGAACTGGGACTGCTACAATAAACAAGTCAAAGGTCTTACCCTCATGGAAACTCTATCCAACTAGAAGAATAAAGACTGTCTTTGTTCAGGTGCTTTAACAAAATGCCATAGGCTAGGCAGCTTATAAACAATAGAAATTTATTTCTCATAGTACTGGAGGCTAGGAAGTCCAAGACCACAAGGGTCAGCAGATTCGGTGCTTGATGACGGCACATTCCGGGTTCATATATGGCACCTGCTAGCTGTGCCTCCAGATGGCCGAAGGGGTGAGCTCACTCTGGGGGGTCTTTTATAAAAGGACACTCATCTCATTCATGAAGCCTCTGTCCACATGATCTAATCATCTCCCAAAGGCCCCACCTCCAAATATCATTACACCAGGGATTAGGATTTCAACATATAGGTTCTGAAAGGACACACACATACAGACCATGGCAAAGACCAAAAACTAGACAAAATACTGATTAAAAAGTCAGTTCAGAGAAGGATGATCTTTTATTTACTCCAAGAGATTTTTAATTGATATTAGTGTATTTTTTTAACCTATAGATAAGAAAAGGATGCTAGTGATTTACAAGATGGTGTGCATTCTCTTTTTCTTCACCTCTTTTGTGGATTGATCTTTCCATAAAAGTGGTCTCTCTACCTCTCTGTTAAGAATGAATTTGGCTAGGCTGCATGTGCAGCGTAGTGTTAACCATGAACAATGTGCTGTATTAGTTAACTCTTGCGTTTGCAACAATTGGGCCTTCAAATATCCCTTATTCAAAATACTTGGGAACAGAAGTGTTTTGGATTTCAGATTTTTTGGGATTTGGAATATTCACATTACACTCACCAGTTGTATTAGTTCATTTTCACACTGCTATAAGGAACTGCCCGAGACTGGGAAATGTACAAAGGAAAGAGGTTTAATTGACTCACAGTTCAGCATGCCTGGGGAGGCCTCAGGAAACTTACAATCATGGTGGAAGTCAAAGGAGAAGCAAGGCACCTTCTTCACAAGGTGGCAGGAAGAAGTGCCAAGTGAAAGAGAGGAGCCCCTTATAAAACCATCAGATCTCATAGGAACTCACTTACTATCACAAGAACAGCATGGGGAAAACTGCCTCCATGATTCAATTACTCCCACCTGGTCTCTCCCTTGACACGTGGGGATTATGGGGATTATAATTCAAGATGAGATTTGGGTGGGGACACAAAGCCTAACCATATCACCAGTTGAATATACCTAATCTGAAATACTTCAATGAGCATTTACTTTGAATGTCACTTTGTCATTCAAAAAGTTTTGGATTTTAGAGTATTTTGCTTCTGGGGATTAGGGATATTCAACCTGTATAACATTTAAAAAGCATGTAGTATATTTCTTATTCACATAACAGTCTTGGGTGAATGTACAGATCAATTGATGGTTCTTCTCTTTGGAGTCAGTAAAGGACAGAAGCTAATGAATATTTGGCAACCTTTAACACATGGCTCCTACCTACAGTCTCTGTGATTGTTTTATCCAGAAAGAGGAAAAGAACATTGAAGAGAGTACATGGAAGCTTTTTATAGGCCAGGTCTTAAAGTGGTATACAGCATTTCTATTCTCATTTTTTTGTTGTTAGAGATCACTTAATGTGTCTACCCTAAACAAAATGAGAAGTCTGGTATGGCCAGGAAGAAGGCAAGAATGCAGATTTGGTAAAGAGTTAGGAATATCTATCCTTGTGGCATGTTTGAACAATAGTCCAAGTGTCTGTGCTCTGAAATAGTTCTCCCATTGACGATTTGTTTACTGAGATTTTTAAAAAAAATTTTTGTAAAGATGAGATCTCACTATGTTATCCAGGCTGGATTTAAATTCCCTGCCACAAGCAATCCTGCCTTGGCCTCCCAAAGTGCTGGGATTACAGGTGTGAGCTCAGCCTCCCACTGATGCTGTAATATGATGATTATCAAGTCATTTAGCAGTATAAATTGTCTCTATTTCTCAGGTGTCATTTTTAAAGACTATTTACTTGCCTCTAGTAATCAAATACAATGAAGCTTAAACATGTGAGCATGAATTTGTTCATTAGGTTTTCCTAAGAAGGATCCAAGAAGCAGTAGTGTTCCCGGGTTTAGGGAAAGTGAGAAATGCTTCACTCATCCATCTTCTGAGAATTTGCTGTAACCTTCTATTAACCCTTATGGTTCTATTTTCTAATCAAATTTTGTCTGATTATTACCAAATGGTTATTCCATGAAAATACGCCCTCTATAGAAAAAAATTTAAGAAAATGAAAATCACTCAGAATCCCACTACTGTAAGAGTATATTGGTCATTTATGTAAGCATACATACTGTAGAAATAATGTTCTGATAAGACAAATTATAGTATTTTATCTTTTTTTTAACTTTATGAAATATCCTGAATATTTTTTACATCATGATTCTTAATGACTGCATAATGCATCCATTGAACTTACCATACTGTTGCATATTGAGGTGATTTTGGCATTTTTGCACTACCTAGGAATAATGATGTAATTGACATTCTATGCATCCATCTGTGACTGCACCTGTGGTTCTTTCTTTATGACTAATCCCAGAAGGAGAATCATAAGACCAACGAGTTTAAACCACTGAAAGCTCTTCCTATGCACAGTCACGTTGCTTTCCAAAAAGGCTGCGTCCATTTATGCTGCCACTGCAACTTTATGAGGAAATCTCACACCTAGAGGAGCTACTGACCAGAATCACATGGGGATTGGACACGCACACAATCCCACGAACAAACAGCAATAATTTGCTTCCGTCATGAATCTGATCACCATTCTGAACATTACCAGTGGACATTGAGGCATTTGTTTGGTTCCTCCAAGGGATACAGCAATTTGCATGTTTTTCACACAGACAGGGTTGCTGTGATGGCAGTCAGCTGGACCAGATCACCACAATCACAATGGTTTATGGAGAATAAAATAAACAACTCCATTCTTTCTAATGTAGACCATCACTTTTAACATTTCATCAACCCTGAAAGGTGGGTATTATTTAGACATGAGGACAATGAAGACATTCAATTAATTGAAGAATGGAGAAATTCTTCAATTAATTTGGAATTAATTAATTGAGCTTGGAGAAATTAAGTCACTTGTTTGAGTCATGTGGTTTTTGACAGAGATATCTATGTGCTCATTTATTCAATAAGTAGTTATTTAATGCCTGCTACGTGTCAGTAAATAGTCCATATGCCTTTTACTATTCTGGGCACTGAGGATACAGGAATGAGTTTTTAAAAATTCCATTTCTTAAAAAAAATTTCATTTCTTTTTTGCTCTTGTGGAATATAACATTTAGTGGGATCAAACTCATACCTCTGACTCCATGAACTGCAATGCTATCTTGCCTTCTAGATTATTACGTTTTCTTCTATTAGGTCTGAAAACATGGTCTCCTGGTGAGTTATCTGTGGAAATCCTTCTTATGGGAAGATATACAAGGTGTTTTTGTACCTACAGGCACCTATCACAGCTGCGTTGGAGAGAGGCGTGTACAAAGGGAAGCCATTTCAATCAAAACTGGGAGCACCGATTAAAATTTATTGTGTATTATAGCTTCAGAGATTTGAGGAAAATAAAATTTTTCTCTTTAGAAATCTTTGGCCTTAGTGCAACAAGAACCTCCCCACCTTCCTCCTTGCTACATACACTTTACTGTTACTATAAATGACTAGACAGTAACGTGCCAAGGAAAAGCTTCTGGTTTTTATGACTGGTCAAATGAACTTCCATCCAATGTTCAGGAGCTGGAGTTCCTTTGCTCTGCTGGCTGCTATATTCATCTGTGATGACAATTCATTTCTTTTATTGACTCTGAAACCCTTCACTGTGATAGGATCACAACACAATAAATGTGGTATGCGGTCTTCTTAGTAATGTGACTGCCATGGATTTGCCAGTTGGTGAAGAAACAGTTGCCTTTTGGGGACTTATTACTGAGTTCCCTGATGAGTCTTTTCAGTCCTCTCAGGCCATGTGGGAACACATGTAAGGTGAAGATTAGTTGTAGATATGCAATGAATACTATGCTACTACTAATGTCAATTCTAATAAGGCAGTATTGCTATTGTAATAATCAGCATAAAGTAATATTTTATTAGTATTGATATTTTATAATTACTAATGTGATGACAATGGTGATACTGATGAAGATAAGCTAATACACATGAGCACTTTCTATGTTCCAAGCCTTGCATTAAATGTTTTACATGGATTATCTCATGGGAATGCATAGATGTTAGTATTAACTCCATTTTACAAATGAATGAACTCTGTTAGAGAGGGGCTACCACATTCCCCTAATTAGAAAATAGTAGATCTAATTTATAGATCACAAAATCAGGAAACTTGAGTGTTTAAAGCAACTTTAGATGCTTGGCACAGTGGCTTATGTCTATAATCCCAGCACTTTGGGAGGCCAAGATAGGTGGATCACCTGAAGTTAGGAGTTCAAGACTAGCCTGACCAACATGGTGAAACTCCGTCTCTACTAAAAATACAAAAATTAGCTGGGAGTGGTGGCACATGCCTGTAATCTGAGCTATTCAGGAGGCTGAGGCAGGAGAATCACTTGAATCCGAGAGGCAGAGGTTGCAGTAAGCCGAGATCATGCCACTGCACTGTAGTCTGGTGACAAAGCAAAATGTCATCTCAAAAAACAAACAAACATAAATCAACTTCAGAGACAATTCAATTCAATGGCCTCATTTTGAAGGTGAGGGGATTGAGGTTAAGGAGGTTACAGGAATTGATTGTAGCCACAGAGTGGGCTGCTGAGCCTGACCATGTGTCTAGGATTCCTGAGGTCTAGGACTAAGCTTTGATACTGCAAATGTCTTCATGTCTATACAATAGCTGGAATTTTTTTTTTTCAATCAGGTGGTATTTAAAGGAATCTAGTACAGTGCTTATATTCTTAGGCTCTAGAGTTAAGTAGAAGGCCTGGTTGAACCCCTGTTCTGCCACTTGGGAGATGTGTAGCTTCAGGCAAACTGTTTAATCTAAATCTCATTGCTCTCCTCTGTGAAATTGGGACAGACACTGACCTCAGAGGGCTGTTATGAGAATGAATAAGATATGCATATTATGTATGCTATTATCCTAGGCCTCTACCTTGCACATTATATTTGGTCACTCAATATTAGCTGTTAGTACCATGATAATAGTTTAGGATTTGGCAAGCAGAACTCCATCATGTAATGGGTCACTGTAAGATCAATGCGGGTAGACCAAGGTTAAATTGTATTTATCAAAAGGGTTGAATCTAGAATAACACAAGTCTGAAATCCAATGAGCTTATGAAGCAGATATAAATTATGCCTTCTATTCTAGTGTTGTAAGTTGAACTCACTCTATCTAATATCAGAGTTTACCCTAAAAGATAGGTATATCATAATTGTAAATGACAGCTGAGAAGAATAAAGGCCACCATCATGGAAATAAATGTCAGTAGAAACCCAAGAGCCTCTTATTCACTAATTTAAATGAATGTTTTCCCCAGCGATGCTTACATGGGTAAGCTTGAAATCATCATCGAAAGTGTTGGGAAGGGTGCTTTGGAGAAAGATCCATGTATACATAGGAAATTGCTAAGAAACATATTTTGTGAGTGCTTCATGAGTTCTTACACTTCTTCTCATAAGGGAAACCTTTCAGCATTTCCTGGAAAGTTTTCAGAGCGCTGTTGAAATGCATGGGGAATAGTTGCAGTGGTATGCAAATCTGATGTATAATAACATCATATAATTATAATATTGTCCATTCCAATAATATTACTCTATTATTAGTTGAAATCTTGTATTAGTTGAAATCTTCTCTTCCCCTAAATCATTCTGTTCTGGTATGTTTCTTCTCCTCACAATCAGAATTGTTATTAAACGTTTAAAGACTTCTTGAGGAATAACAAAAAGAATTATAGTAAAATATTTCATTAAAAAAAAAACAAACTAAAAGTGCTTGTGAAACAAATAGTTATTTGGGGATCCTTTCGTGATACCTGTAATGCCACTTCTCTTAAGCATCTATCTCATCAACTCTCACACCCCACCCTGGTGCTAAGGAGGACGTACAAGGTAGTAAGTATGCTCAGTATATCAGTCAAAATAGTATTTAGCATGTAGTATGACAATGCAGAGATTCTCTGGCATTCTACAATTGTAGGAGAATTTTCCAAATTTAAATGACACAATTCTACAATCTGTGCTGCTGATATCACCAGATTCTGTGGACTTCTCTGCTCTCTTTAGAGTTAGTAAATATCTTCAGGGCAGGTATTAACCTTTACAGTGTTTATAACAGGGAATACTAAAAATATGCTGAATGAATAAATGTCCAGTCATTTCTTAGCATTTAATAAATTAGAAAATGAATTTGTTCTGGTAATGTCCTTCAAAACGTGTGCCTAAATTTTTAGAACTCCCAAGACCAAGACCAAGATAGTCATGTGGGCTCCGATACCCCCATGATTGCCCACGATGACTATGATAGCAGAAATTAAGGGGAGATGGCTAGGATCAAGAAAAACACTTCTTATTTCAAAATAAAAAGGGAACATAGTAAAAAACTACTTTAAAAAGCTCATTTAAAAATCATAGGATTAATCTTTCAGTTTTCAAAGCATAATAGCTGATCACTAAGAACTAGAACTTGCTATACATTTCTGTTCTGTTATGGCAAGATGTTTAAACTCATAGCAAGTCATTTATTCCTTCTCAGTCTAAATGTTCTCATCTGATATAACAGGTAAGGAACACTAACATCACAGGTAAGTAAAAGAAATGAAAATTAAGCCAGGCATGGTGGCTCACACCTTTAATCCCGGTACTTTGGGAGGCTGAGGTGGTGGATCACCTGAGGTCGGGAGCTCAAGACCGGTCTGACCAACATGGAGAAACCCCACCTCTACTTAAAATATGAAATTGGCATGGTGGCACATGCTTGTAATCCCAGCTACTTGGGAGGCTGAGGCAGGAGAATCGCTTGAACCTGGGAGTCAGAGGCTGTGGTGAGCCGAGATTGTGCTATTGCACTCCAGCCTGGGCAACAAGAGTAAAACTTCTCTCAAAAAAAAAAAAAAAAAAAAAAAGAAATGAAAATTAAAATAGACAATGGATGAAAGAACCCAACCAATTTCAAAAATTGAATATATTCAACATGTTGGGTGTTTTCTTGTTTCCAAAATCTGCATTAACTACCTCTTTCATTTCCTGAACACACTCCTGGGGTCAAAGTGGTTAAACATGAATTGCAGATTAAAAAAAGCAACAGCCAATGGTGGGAAAAGACTGACCTAGATACTATCCTTGGAAAAGGAATGAGAGCTGGGTGACCAAGATTCAACTCAGCTGCCTGAGTGCAAAGATGTAGACACATTCTGAGCCCCACGAGGTCTCAAGGTCACCCAGGATGAAGCAAATATCTTCGAGGCAAAGGTTCTCTCCCCTTCTAGTTCTGATCTCTAACCATATCAAAGAAGGAAATTATATGAGACTTACAGCCAAAAGAAACTGTCCCAGGTTTCAGCTCTGCAACTAACCAAGACATAATTGAAAAATTCTGCTTTGAGTCTTAGTCTTTAAAAATGCAGGAAACAATAGCACCTTACAGTAAAAAAATGAGAACTAATTGACATTATGTATATAAAGATCCTAGCACAATACTAAGCATTCTAAAATTTGATTTATTTTTACAATTCTGAGTAATTTATGTTGATTCTGCAAAAAGAGATTTTCTAAATTTTGTAGGAAAAGGCTTCCTGGGATTGGGCCGAATCCCTGAATCTTTAGTGCAATGCATGTAGAATTTTTGATTTAGAGAGACTTTTAAAAGGATTTTCCCAACTTTAAGCCAAAGAGAGTATCCATTTTGTCAGGGCCTTTTAAAAAATTATGATATAGTTAAATTCTGTAGGCACCCAAAACCATTTAGTGGAAAAAAAAGAGACGATGTCCTGAGAGAAAGCCTATGTATCAGTTTTCTATTGCTAGATACAAAATTACCATAAACTTAGTAACTTTAAACAACACACATTTATTATCTCACAGTTCTGACGGATAAAAGAATCTGACATGGCTTAGCTGTGTTCTCTACTCAAGTCTCACACTGAAACTGGGTGTGGTTCTCATGCGGGCCTTGCAGTCCTCTTCCAAGCTCACTGGGGTTGTTGGCAGAATTCAGCTTCTGAGGTTGTAGGACTCAGTCCCTGTAACCTTGCAGCTGTTTATTGGGGGCTTCTCTATCAGCTTCATTCCGTCTTCAAACCAGCAAAGCAAAGGCCTGTTGAGTCCTTCTCACACTCAGATTCTCTCTGACTTCCCCTTTGGTAAAGGACTCACGTGATTAGACCACGCCCACCAAGATTATCTCTGTATTTTAAGGTCAACTGCCCAGAGACTTTAATTATATCTGCAAAATCTCATCCCAGCAGTACCTTGCTTAGCAATTGATTGAATAACCAGGAGACAGGGATCTTGAGTGGCTACCTTTAGATATCTATTAATACCTACCACAGCCAGCTTCTTCTGAACACAAGTTGATTTTGGTTTTCATAGCAGTTTTTGTTTAACAACAGTCTTTTTTTTATAGTTATACTCACAAGCACATCCACCACAACTAGCAGCTATATTTCTTGGCACCTGCCATGGTTTAATTGATTTGAAAGGACTACATTCTGTCAAGGCTGTAGACTCAGCAGTGGAAAGACCAGCTGTAAGGCCAAAATTCAATATTTTTTATAAGTGCTAAGAATAGTATCCCTAGGCTGAAGTGTTCCTTTTCTAGAGCATGTCTGCCTATATCCAGAGCAGAAATATTTATTTTTTAGATTTTACTAATTGATTAGATCACTTTCAAGTTGGCATAACATCAGCCTAATGGTACTAACCCCCCTCCAAAAAAAAACTTAGTAAAGAATTGTACTTACAAGAAACACGCAGTGTTTCAATCAGAATATAATAAAATACAGCAGGTACTCCATATCACAGGTGCAGCATCCACAGATTCAACTAACTGTGGCTTGCAAATATTTAAAAAATTATACATAAATAAATAACAAGGTGGACTGATGGCTCACATCTGTAATCCTAGCACTTTGGGAGGCCAAGGCAGGTGGATCACCTGCGGTCAAGAATTGGTGACCAGCTTGGCTAACACGGAGAAACCCCATCTCTATTAAAAATACAAAAAATTAGCCAGGCACGGCAGTGTGTACCTATAGTCCCAGCTACTGGGGAGGCTAAGACAGGAGAATAGCTTGAGCCCAGGAGTGGAGGTTGCAGTGAGCCGAGATCGTGCCACTGCACTCCAGCCTAGGCAACAGAGCGAGACTCTGTCTCAATAAATAAATAATAAATAAATAAAACAAATTAAAAACAATATAGCAACTATTTACACGGCATTTCCATTGTATTAGGTATTACAAGTAATCTAGAGATGATATAAAGTATACGGAGGATGTGTAGGTTGTTTGCAAATACTATGCCATTTCATATAAGAAGACTTAAGTATCCCCAGATTTTGGTATCCATGGGGGGTCCTGAACCCAATCCCTCAAGAATACAGAGGGATGACTGTATGGATATGATGGTATACACATGCATTCATCTACATATACATGGTTGTATAAAGACTCTTTTTTGCTGGAGATTTGCAACAATCTATTATCTGTCAGTCTGATTTCCCTTGCCTACTGAATTGGCTAGATTCTGGCCCCTTGATAACTTCATTTAGACTATCATCTATGGACTTCTTATGTGAGATTACATGTTTTCCTCATGTGCAAGCTATTTTTTATTGATTTTCTTTGTTACCTATAGTCAAAAGAATTCTAACATAAGCTACAACCTTCTTGTCATTGTATTACATCTTTTAACAGAAAGAGAAAATAAAAATGAGTTGAGTTTACAGACTGCTGACAGGTTTGGTGAAATGTCTGCTGGACAAAGAAGTGTCATCTGTAGATTACAGTGGTGGGTGTGCATATGCAGTTGATTTGATTTGTGTAGGTTCACATTTTTGAAGAACGTCTTTTAAAGTACATCCAAAGACACTTTGAGAAAGCACAAGAATTGGAAATGAATAAAACTAACTTTTAAAGACCATTCGTGGTCTGCTGGGCACTGAGCCATGTAGTGTAGGAGATACGTGTTCTCATTAAATCCCTGACAAGTGGAAGAGGTAGAGGTTTTCCCAAATGATGTTTAAGAAATGAGCACAGGGAGGTTTAAAGAACTTTCCCAAGGTCAGTGGAACTGGGATTTGAACTTGAGTTTGACTATAAAGCTTTTACATCTTCCTAAGCTTGAAAGGTGAGTGTACCTGCGAGGGGGAAAGTTAACTAAGGGGTAACTTTTATCCCAATGTCTTTCAATTCTATTAATCTCTAAAACACAAAGTATTAGTCATGTGTTCAACAAATATTCATAAGCCAAGTACTTGATTTCACACAGGAGCCATAATGGAGAACCAACAAGCATGGCCCTCATCTGAAGGAGCTTACTATGGGGGAAGCAGTCAGTATTCAAATTCTGACATATTTAGATATCACTGAAACCCTCAGGGCAAAACAGCATGACAACTTGAATTGTTTTTTACAAAGAAACTGAAATGTCCCAGGGGAGGGGATGGAGGACAGGACCTCAAGGTCTCTGGCCATCTGCTTTTGTGAGGCAGGTTCAGGACAGGTCAGATTCAGCTCTAAACACATTTTATTATACATTTCTTTCCCTTTCCCTTTCTTTTTTTTCTTTGAGACAGAGCTTCTGTCTCATTCCCCAGGCTGGACTGCAATGGCACGATCTCAGCTCACTGCAACCTCCAGCTCCTGGGTTCAAGCACTTCTCCTGCCTCAGCCTCCTGAGTAGCTGGGACTACAGGTGCCTGCCACCCGACCTGGGTAACTTCTGTGTTTTTAGTGGAGATGAGGTTTCACCACGTTGGCCAGGCTGGTCTCAAACTCCTGACCTCAGGTTATCCACCTTGCCTCAGCCTCCCAAAGTGCTGGGCTTACAGGCGTGAGTCACCGCGCCTGGCCCCTTTCTCTTTCTTATTGCCATTCTGAGAAAAGAATAGTTTGCCCCTTTTGCACAAATTTCTCCGTCAGTGAACTACCATTTCCAGGAGCAGCCCTGAGTCTCTGAGGTCAAAACAAAACAAAACAAAAGGTTATTCTGCTGAACTAAGTTCTGTTTGTTGCAAATACTTGAGAAGTTTCTACCCTCCTTTGCCTTCTCCTAGTTCTTCTTCAGAGGCTGTGAAGGGAACAATGACCAAGGATCACAGAAGCTGCCAAAAGGAACCAGTGTCTAGGATTTCAACGCTTCCGGGCTCTCAGCTGGGAGAGTAAAGGCTCCTTCTCCTCTCCATGCCAGGCAAGATGACCCAAAAGGAAACTCCATGGCCTGCTGACTGTAAGCAAGCAGGGGCAGGACACGTCCATTCTCAGGGTTGTATTATCATGTTGAGGCACAAGGGGGCAGTAGTGTCCTCCATGACAGCTAGAAAAGCGATTTCTCGTTCTTTTTCTTTAGGGGTTGTTTTTTTTCCTAAGCTTGGTGCCTGTCTGGGTAAATTTCTTTCAAGAAATCTATTTCCTTTTTATGAACAGTGACTGCCTTATTCCTACATTAGATAATTTAAAAATTTAACTATTTCTGGGAATGGGGCCCAGAGACTCTGATCTCGATTTTGGATACTACATTTCAAATAGTCAGTCTGCATTCACAGTCGCCTTTTTGGCAGTTGGGCCACCTTTAATTTAGCCACCAAAAACTTGTAGATCTTAGAAAACAAATAAGCAAGACAACGTCACAAAAGTTCCAAAGCTTGAGCCTGAAAACCTTATGAAATGGTTACGTGTATGTGGGCTCTGGAGTCAAAGTTGCTTGACTCTGCTTTGCTGTTTAACAGGAGAACATTTTAAACCTTTAAGATGAAAAGAATGATACTACCTTAAGGTTATTATAAGGATTAAATAAAGATAACCTATGTACAATGTCTAGTGTCGTACAATGTATAAACACCCACTACACATTTCCCACGGAGGGAATTGTTTCTACAATGACGCTCATTATGAACCTGTTAGCTTTTGCCATGTTTTCATGTAATGTGGGATGTTGTGTTTATCCTTGTTAAATACCATCTGCTTATTCAATCTCAGAGGACTTTTAGAACACCACACCAATCTTCCACTTTCTTAGTTATTACTCTCAGTTGTAGGTTTTTGGAATTTAACAGCCCCTCTCTTAATGAGCCACTCATATCACTTGCTAGCCTGGAACTTTGAATAAGTTATTAAACTCCTTCAAGCTGGATTTTATCATCATTCATTTATGCAGGACAGATTTTTGATACTGTATGTCAGAGAGTGTAAGAAATGGAGATAAAACAATCAAGACATATGATAAAAATCCCTCTTGGAGTTTGACGACTGTCAGAGACGTCACACATAAAACGAAGTTCTGTGAAAATAATCATTCAGTTACAGTTGTGATAAGTGCTGCAAACCACGTATGGAAGGCCTAATCCATAGGGTAGACTTCCCCGAGGAAGTGACATTTAAGTGAAGACCTGAAGGATGGGTAAAAATTAGCAAGAGATAGATCTGGGGACGAGGCAAAGAACATTGTGTACAAAAACCCATGATGTGATCAGTGACTAAAGAGATGGCACATGTGCCCGTGGTATGCGGTCTGAGACAAGGTTGGCTAATTCGGGGCCTGCTAGTTATGTTAAGAATCAAGGTCTTTGCCATTCATAAGGCAGGTACAATATATGTGTTTTTCAGAGCTCTGGGGAGAATTAAGTAATGATTTATACCAAGTGCCCAGCAAAATCCCAATCACATTCTAAACGATCAATAACCTTCTCTTTTCTGTTTACCCTACCAGAATTGAATTTTTACCTCTGGTTCATTATTTATTCAATACATAATTATTTAGCATCTACTGTGTACCAGGCTATCTGTTGCAAACTGAACAAACAAAAGAGGAAACGCAGATATCGTCTTGCTTTTATAGAAACTCTCCACCGATTAGCTGTTATGTTCTTTGCGCAAACGAATTTATTTCAAGTGAACAGTAGTTTCAACGTACATGGAAATTAAAGTCGTGTGCTCCCATCTCCAAAAAGTAAAAGTAAATCAAGCAAGCACACAGAATAAACTCACATTGCCATGGGTTACAATGCAAATAACGCAAGATTATAAACTTGTATGTAGGAGTTACTTCTGCATTTTTTCTTTGCTTTTGCTATGATTAATAATAATGAGGCTGGGCCAGGCATGGTGGTTCATGCCTGTAATCCCAGCACTTTGGAAGAACAAAGCAGGAGGATTGTTTGAGGCCAGGAGTCCAAGGCCATCCTGAGCAACACAGTGAGGCCCAGTCTCTTAAAAAAAAAAAAATGAACCAGGAGTGGTGGCATACTTCTTTTATCCTAGCTACTCAGGAGGCTGAGATGGGAGGATTGCTGAGGTGGGAGGCTGAGTTGGGAGAACTGAGCCCAAGAGTTTGAGGCTGCAGTGAGCTATGGTCACTGCTGCACTCTAGCCTGGGCAACAGACAGAGAGACTCTGTCTTCAAAAATACATACATTAACTAAAAATAATGATGATGGACATTTTTACAATGTATTATTGTACATGGTACATATGATTAGAATAAGTCTCGGTATTACTGAAAGTGCTAATAAGGTCTCCATCATATTACCTTAGGGGCTAAGAATCCTTCAGGAGGGGAGAAAGGGCCAGCTATTAGGTGTTATCTAATCTCCATATGGCTATGTTTTCGCTGAAACTGAGGCAGTCTAACTCTTATTACTCTCTGTTTACCTGTTTTAATATACTGCTTATTTATCTATTTAATATATACAAATTTTGTCTTCTGATAAAAGGTCCAGAATCTCCAGGCTTAGAAAAGAGCCTCAAATCCCAACAAATTCTACCACATTCACTTTTCATTTCCATCTGTACATTTTTCATTTTTAGAGCTCATGGATAGTCTAGACATTTATTTGCAAATATGATGAAGGTATTATTTCAATCAGCAAGAGAGTCTCCTCAAAACTTATATGAGTTTATGATAACAACTCTTATTCTCTCTAGTGAGGCATAAAGCTAAAGGTTTTATGTTTTTTGCCACATAATGAAGGAAAAACAATGCATGTTTTCTTCCTAGTATCTCACAGATATTTTCATTTTCTGGTTTATCAGTTGTTAACCTTAATACATTCCAAGAGATTAGTATTTGGATTTAAATCATGGGAGCTTCACTTTCAGTTTCTTGTTATCTTTGCTGGGAGATGAGAAGTGTGGGGTGGTTTACTCCCTATATAACCTCTCAAAATTGTTCTACAGTCCAATATATTGAGTAAGATAAGGAGCAATTTGTTCAGTAGTTACAATGCTCATATGAAAATAGATCCTTTTCTAAAAGAATTAGAATGCTGTAATTTATTGTTTCTAGTTATACTTTAATTCCAACAACTAATATCTCCTTCTTTAAGAATCATTTCCTTAATTCTACTATTTGGAAATTATTTGTTTAATTCTACCATAAATATGTTTTGTTTTTTCCATTTTATGCCACTGTGCCAGGCACTGTCCATTTTATGACATATTTATGTCAGCTAAACAAATCCAGTTCATCAGTTCCGAATCAACAATGAACCAAATATTATTGTAGATTATATGTTAATACATAGGAGCACAGTCATTACATACATAACTATTTCTCCATTTGTGGTGACCATTATAGGGTAATTATAAATGAATGAAGGCATGATTATTTTAGATCAAAACACAGGGGAAAAGAATGGATCTTCTTTGGGGAAATGTTTTATACTGTAGACTGAAAGTGTGTGTGGCCTCCAAATTCATATATTGAAACCTCATCTCCATTATGATTGTGTTGGGAGGTGAGGTCTTTGGGAGGTGTATTAGTCAGTTCTCAGGCTGCTATAAAGAATAGTCCAAAATAAAAAAGGTTTAATTGACTCAGACTTCCACAGGGCTATAGGGGCCTCAGGAAACTTTTATAATCATGGCAGAAGAGGAAGTAAACATGCCTCTTATAAAACCATCAGATCTTTGAGAACTCACTCACCATCATGAGAAGAGCATGGGGCAACTGGCCCATGATTCAATTACTTCCCACTGGGTTCTTCCCACAACACGTGGGGATTATGGGAACTACAATTCAAGATGAGATTTCGGTGGGGGCACAAAGTGTAATAGGAGCTGATTAGGTCATAACAATGAACTTTTTAATGAATGGGATGAATGTCCTTATAAGAGAGGCCCCAAAGAGCTGCTGTACCTCCTTCGCCATGCCCTAGTGACATAATGGAAATATGGTCTTCCATGAACCAGGAAGAGGGGCTTCACCAGTCACCAAGTCTGTTGGCACCTCAATCCTGGAATTCCCAGTTCTAGAAACGTAAAAAACTTCTGTTGTACCACCCAGTTTATGAAAGTTTGTAACAGTGGAGGTTGTGGTTTACAGAAAAAAGGTACAGAGATGGATCTGTGCAGCTTATGACACCATGAAGTTTGAAGTTCCTGAGGGATTTCCCATAGAAGTTGGAAAACCCATAATTAGAAAATGTCTGGAACTCAGGTCAGAGGTCTAAGCTTACAGCTACTGGTTTGTGCTCCTTTAGCACATAGGTATAGAGATTTCCCAAGGAAAATACCTAGTGAAAAAACCAGAGAGCTGAATGCACAGCCTTGGGTGAGAGCAACATTTAAAAAACAAGAATGGGATGAGCAGTCCCTGAAGAAGACCAGGAAAAAGTAGTTAGAGAGATACAAGGAAAAGCAGCAGATTATATCAAAGGAGTCAAGGAAGAAGAGACATTCAAGTAACTCATGGCCTCTACTCCCAAACTCAGCAGAGACTTCAGTTAGGTCCAGAGAAGTCATAAGGAGAAAGCGTTACTAGCATAGACTCTGAATAGAGCTGTGTGGGCTCGCATTGCCTCCACTGTTCACACTAGCTGTGCATCTTAACTTCTTTGTGCGAGTTTATTAACTTCTTTGTGCCTCACTTGCCTCATCTGACCACCTCCTGGAATAATAGTATGCTTACCCCATAGAGTTAATGCAATCATAACACTGACCAATATTTGTAGACCCTTAAATTCTTAACTCATAGTAAGAATTAAATATATGTACTGAATTTAAATCAAACAATTCATAGATGTCAAGACTGGAAACTATTCAGTGGATTTGCAAATGAATGGTAGTTTTGACACACACACACATCAGTACAAGGAAAACGGAAAATCTGAATAAGATCAGTGATTACACCAATGTGAGTAAGCTGATTGTGATATTGTGCTACAACATTCCAAGATGTTGGAACAATATGTTGTGCTACAATATTTCAAGATGATACTAGTAGGGGGAAGAATACCCGGTGATCTCTTTGCACTATTTCTTACAACTGTATGACAATCTATTGTTAGCTCAAAATAGCAAGTTTAATTTAAAAATACTGGCAACCATGGAAAACAAGGTGGTTTTGACCTAAGAAAGAACAATTTAAATGACATGGTAGAGGCGGAAGCCAAGAGTTAAGGAATAAATGCAGATGTGGGGTTAAATAGACTGAATTTAGACCACTGTTTCAGGAATTTTATATAAGAGTATAACAATGAGATTTGCCAATAGTTAGAGAGAGCTGTGTGTGCATGTAAAAGCTGCTGTTATTGGTGGTGGAATGAGTATGACTTCTTATGCATTTTTTAGGGATGAATGAGACTAGCATTACAAGATGGAAGGAGGCAGCCAGGAAAAAGAGGAAGAGACAGGGAGGAGAAGGAAGGGAGGGAGGCAGAAAAATTATAGATATAAAGGGGAATCAAGATATCATAGGAAGTGGGATTAAAAACACTGGAGAAATGGAACATTCTTTTCTTTTACTGAAATAAGCCAGTAAATAAATACCGATCAAGTGCTTACTATGCATTGGACTTCATTCTAGGAGTTAAGCATGTGGTTTTGATTGAATAAGACAGATAAAATTCCTCTGTCCTGTGAGAAAATGAGATGGTTCTGTAGACAAATTTACTGCTGGAACCAGAAGAGCTGTAAGGATGTATAGGAATATTACCATAAATAGATGAGGAGAC
This sequence comes from Cheracebus regulus, assembly GCA_963574635.1. NCBI lineage: Eukaryota > Metazoa > Chordata > Mammalia > Primates > Pitheciidae > Cheracebus > Cheracebus regulus. Next base: position 29,914 of record CAUYQU010013739.1, on the reverse strand, counting down.
ATTTGATCATGAAAAAGTGACAAGATTATCAAGCTGAGTGTAAAAATTGCTAATTAGTAGTGACTCTCATATCTGGATTTTTGTTTTTTTCAGCAAATAGTAGACAAGTAGGAGACAAATCATTGACTGATTCTGGAGTTTGGTGACCCCACAGCCACATAGGTATTGTGACAGGCTGGAAACTGGCTTCCCAAAATATACTGATACCCTAATCTCTTGAACCTACCTCACATGCCCCCTTCCCACCCCCAAAAAAAGAAACGAAAAAGAAAAAATATTGCAGGTATAATTAGTTTAAGGATCTTTACAAAGAGAGATTATCCTGTATCATCCAAGTGGGCCCTTCAGGCCATCCCAGTTGTCCTTACAGGAGAGAGGCAGAGAGATGGGACACATACAGAGGAGGAAGTGATATGATGATGAGCAGAGAGACATTTGAAGATGTTGACCTTGAAAATTACAGTGGTGCAGCCACAAGCCAAGGAATGGTGACAGCTGCTGGAAGCTGGAAGAGGCAGGCAAAGATTCTCCCCTAGAATCTCTGAAGGGAGCATGGTCCTGCTAATACCTTGATTTTGGCTCAGTGATATTAATTTCAGACTTTTGACCTCCAGATTGTGAAAGAGTAAATGTTTGTTGTTTTAAGTCTTCCAGTTTGTGGTATGCAGTTGCATTAGGAAACTAATACAGGCATGATGGTAGGACGTGGATAAGGAAGAAGGGATGTTCAAGGAAGTATTTCAGGAGATCAACCATAGAGTGCAGATTAGTATGAAACTTGTGATACTAAGAAAGGTAGTGATCCCAGAGGTCTTGCTTGCAGAGTCAATGAACAGAATGTAGTGAGATTGAGGGCTTAAGATAGTTGAATGGATAAAAAGTCATGGTCGAAAGGGTGAGACCATAATTTAGGATGTTAGGAATTAAGTCATTTCAGGTAATAATAAAGTCCAAGTGATATACATCAGAGTGAAAAGTGGAATGGAAAAGAAAATAATGGCATTTTAAAGAGTCAAAAAATACTGAAGCTCAGGTGAGTGGCTGGTAGGCAGGTCAGCTTCATGCATATCACTATGAAGCCAATGAAAAAAGATTTTCAAGTCAGTGTTCAATGTCTGGAATGAGTATGAGACAGAAACTCTGCAGGTAATAACATGAGATGCCCTGATTCTGGTTCTCTGTGGCTCGGCTCTGATAGACAATTTTCTTGCTTTAGGAAGCGCCAGTCCCCACTTCACATGATGGGCTCTAAATCCTAATACTGACCATTTTCCCTGGTCACGGGACTAGGTCAAATGACGCAGGCTTGTCCAGAAACAATTCTCCATCCACCAGGCCAAAATGATTGGTTCAGTGTCATGTGACTAAAGCTAGATCCTACCTTGCTAGAATTATTAGTGCTGAGAAAAAGAGAATAAAAGAGAGACCATCCTGATCCACTGTTGGAGCCTTGATCCAGCCATGCCTGATGCTGTAAGGTATGAGAATCAATAAATTCCTATGAAGGTATGAGAGTCAATAAATCTTTAATCTAAGATACTTTGAATGGGTTTTTTTTTTTACATTTACTCAAAAATATCCTAATTTATACAAGAATGGTATTATTTTCTGGTTCTTTGTTCTTTACAGGGTGGCTACAAAGGAATCAATGCAGTCTTATAGTTTCTCTGGATGATATTTCAGTGCTTTGGAAGATAACCACCAGATAAATGGAGAGTTTGTATTTTTCTTAGTTATTGTTTTACTGTCTAACCCCAACCACAAGAAAGGACATATTGGTTTATTTTACAAACTTTATCTTCACAATCAGAAGGACATGAGCTATAGAGCATTATTTTAAAGACTAGTAGAAAGATGAAATGGTACAAAAAAAAATCCTAATGTGCAAAACATTAGAATTTTCAAGAAAATTAAACTTCACAGTTATTTTTACCCATTTGAAGCAAATCTATTCACTATATCTCTATTAAATCCCTACGTAAGCCAGGTACAAATAAATGAGATGAACAATTTGAACTGACTTCCAGTCACAAAGTAACAATAATATTATATGAAGAATTTCTTTCAGAAGCAAACATTGGTATTTTAGTCCATTTTCCCATTGCTGATAAAGACATACCCAAGAGTGGGAAGAAAAAGAGGTTTAATTGGACTTACAGTTCCACATGGCTGGGGAGGCCTTAGAAATGTGACAGGAGGCAAAAGGCACTTGTTACATAGTGGCAGCAAGAGAAAATGAAGAAGATGCAAGAGTGGAAACCTCTGATAAAATCATCAGATCTCATGAGACTTATTCACTACCACAAGAACAGTATGGGGAAAACTGCCCCATGATTCAAACTAAACCACCCCATGATTCAAACTATCTCCCATTGGGTCCCTCCTACAACATCTGGGAATTATGGGAGTACAATTTAAGATGAGATTTTTGTGGGGACACAGAGTCAACCCATATCATTCCATCCCTGGCCCCTCCAAATCTCATGTCCTCACATTTCAAAGCCAATCATGCCTTCCCAACAGTCCCCCAAAGTCTTAATTCATTTCAGCATGAATCTAAAAGTCCAGAGTCCAAAGTCGGATCTGAAGAAAGGCAAGTCTCTTCTGCCTATGAGCCTGTAAAATCAAAAGCAAGCTAGATATTTCCTAGATACAATGGGGGTACAGGTATTGGGTAAATACAGCCATTCCAAATGGGAGAAACTGGCCAAAACAAAGAGGTCACAGGGCCCATGCAAATCCAAAATCCAGCAGAGCAGTCAAATTTTAAAGCTCTAAAATGGTGTCATTTTATTCCAGGTGTCATATCGAGGTCATGCCGGTGCAAGACGTGGGTTTCCATGGTCTTGGGCAGCTCTGCCCCTGTGGCTTTGCAGGATGCAGCCTCCCAGTTACTTTCACAGGCTGGCATTGAGTATCTGCAGCTTTTCCAGGCACATGGTGCAAGGTGTAGGTGGATCTACCATTCTGGGGCCTGGAGGACGGTGGCCCACTTCTCACAGCTCCACTAGGTGGTGCCCTAGTAGGGACCCTGTGTGGGGGCTCCAGCCCCACATTTGCCTTCTACACTGCCTAGCAGAGGTTCTCCATGAGAGCCGTGCCCCTGCAGCAAACTTCTGCCTAGGCATCCAGGCATTTCCATACATCTCCTGAAATCTAGGCAGAGGTTCCCAAAGCACAATTTGTGACCTCTGTGCAGGCTCAACACCACATGGAAGCTGCCAACGCGTGGGGCTTGCACCCTCTGAAGCTGTAGCCCGAGCTCTACATTGGCCCATTTCAGCCACAGCTGGGGTGGCTGGGACGCAGGGCACCAAGTCCCTAGACTGCACACAGCATGGGGACCCTCGGCCCTGCCCATGAAAACCATTTTTACCTCCTAGACCTCTAAGTCTGTGATGGGAAAGCCTGCTGCAAAGGTCTCTGACATGCCCTGGAGACATTTTCCCCACTGTCTTGGGGATTAACATTCAGCTCCTCATTACTTATGTAAATATCTGCAGCCAACTTAAATTTCTCCTCAGAAAATGGGATTTTCTTTTCTAAGGCATTGTCAGGCGGCAAATTTTCCCAATATGCTTTGCTTCTCTTTTAAAACTGAATGCTTTTAACAGTACCCAAGTCACCTCTTGAATGTTTTGCTTCTCAAAAATTTCTTTTGCCAGATACCCCAGATCATCTCTCTCAAATTCAAAGTTCCACAGATCTCTAGGGCAGGGGCAAAATGCCAGCAGTCTCTTTGTTAAAACCTAACAGGAGTTACCTTTTCTCCAGTTCCCAATAATTTCCTCATTTCCATCTGAGACCACCTCAGACTGGACCTATTGTCCATATTGCTATCAGGGCAAAGCCATTCAACAAGTCTCCAGGGAGCTCCAAACTTTCCCACATTTTCCTGAAATCTAGACAGCGGTTCCCAAACCACAATTCTTGACTTCTGTGCAGGGTCAACACCACATGGAAGCTTCCAAGGCTTGGGGCTTGCACCCTCTGAAGCCACAGCTTCAAACTGTTCCAACTTCTGCCTGTTACCCAGTTCCATAGTCACTTCCACATTTTTGGGTATCTTTTAAGCAACACCCCACTTCTGCTGCCAATTTACTGTATTAGTTTTCACACTACTGATAAAAACATACCCAAGACTGGGAAGAAAAAGAAGTTTAATTGGACTTGCAGTTCCACATGGCTGGGGAGGCCTCAGAATCATGGCAGGAGGTGAAAGGCACTTCTTACATGGCAGCAACAAAAGGAAATGAGGAAGATGCAAAAGCAGAAACCCCTGATAAAACCATCAGATACTGAGAGAACTATTCACTACCATGAGAACAATATGGGGGAAACCATCCCATGATATAAATAATTGCCCATGGGTCTCTCCCATAACATGTGGGAATTATGGGAGTATAATTCAAGATTAGATTTGGGTGGGGACACAGAGCCATACCATTATCAGTTGGTAGCACACTGAACTCTACCATTAATTAAGCGTACAGAAATACGAAGTTTGAATAAGGATAAATATAGGGAATAATATATAAATGATTCTGCTTAATAGAAATTCAGATACCTCTTAATTTTTTACATTATCTGCTAATTAAGAGGGAGTGCTAATATTGGGAAAGCACAAAGGATCCATTTCATCAGCACTGTTTTTTGGTTTGGTTGTTTGTTTCAAGCCCTTACATATGTCTGGCACTGGGCTAGGCTCTGATGATACGATGGAAAAACAGCAGGCCTAGTTCCTGCCTGTCAGGAGATTCTCTGAGGCATTACAGGGTTTATCCAGTTCACTCTTGATGTTTATTAGGTGATACAACTCACACTCCAACACTAGTGTCCTAAAACAATATAAGCCTCCCTTTGCTAAATGAGCTCATTATTTTTGTTTTAGCCACACCAAAATAGAGTTCCTAATTCCTATCCAGCTTGCAGTTCGAATAATGGATAATTAATCCCAGAACATTAGTTTGCTTGAATTGAAAAGGCTCATCACATTCAAGGGCCTCATTTTTTTAATATGAGGCAAACTGAGGCAAAGGATGTTAAATGATCCTCACAGAGCAAGATAGGCCACTTTTCACCCTCAGCCCAGTGTTTGACTAAACCACACTGTGAAAGATAACAATCAATGAAGAAAAAAAATTAGAAGGTTTAAAATCCTCTTTTGTTCTTCCTCAGACAACTGAGAAATAATGTTCTTCATGGTTGTGGTTATGGGACTATCAGAGTAGCCAAATTCAAGATGACTTATTTCTTCTTAAAGATTGGGACTCTCATTCTGGAAGTACTTTTAACTATTAAAGAAAGATTTCTCTTTCCCTTTCCTTCTTCCTTGTCCTCCTCATTGTTTCTACATTATCTCCTTTTTTTTTCTTGTATTATTTCATTATGCAAATGATCATTTATTCCACACAAAGTTAAGGAATGTATAGGGTGGGTATGTTGGATGCAAGCAACATGAAAATCTGCACAGCACCTTTCTTGCTCTCAGTTGTCACAATCGAATGGAAAGCAAGTTGCATTCAGCAAATCATTACAAAACATTGCGATGTATATATTATGGTTTATCACAGAAGAAATTTTGGACCCTTTTGGAAAGAGGAGAATTAAGAGCTGGGTGACTAGGGAAGAACTGTAGGGAAGAAAATGGCAGAAGAGATTTTGAAATAAGGGAAGGGCATTCCAGCATGAAGAACTACCACTTGCAAAGGCAAATATGATTTTCTGCAGGTCCTCTAAAGAAGCATGCAGTAGCAAAAAAAAAAAAAAAAACCATCCCAGAATCTGGGGATACAAATCATTGGGAAGAGATACAGTTTAGTAGAGAAGAAACACTATTGGACTATTCTCCCATCATCTGTTTCTCAAATGTGAGGCACGGCTAGCAAAGCATCCCACATCAAGAGAGAATTAGAATGGGGTAAGAGGTAGAAGGCAGGAAGAATCTGAAAGGCAAGAACTTGTCCATGAGGTTCGACTAGTAGGTAGGACCAATTCTTAATTTTCTAAATGCATGCCGCTTTCTCTACAGATCAATGACTGCTAGTACTTTCCTACTTGCTTTTCTTTGGCTTTTTTTTTTTTTATTTAAGCTACTGAATGTTTCTTTGACTATTGCTGCCAACCTTGGGAATGGATTGATGACACGTTTGCTTCTTAAACAGCTCTGCATATACCACTTAAGAAGCTGGTGTTCATGTTCTCAGACTGAGGAGGAGCAGTGTCCAAAATCAATTACCTGGAATAGGATCCACTTAGCAGTGAACTCAGATCTTTGGAGCTTGTTTGATAACAGGTACATTGCTCAAGATACTCTGGGTTCTAAGTTCAGTGACACTGTTTCAGAGGACAATGGGGTGATACATTTTACATTTATTTAATGTGAATTTTGGAAGAATTTGATCAAAAATGCCAAATTTGGCTTTTTGAAAAAAAAAAAAACACAATAAAAGATAGTAATTAATGATTTTTAAAACTGGTTAACCATTTGCAGGAGGATAAAACTGGACCCCTACTTTTTACCGTATACAAAAATCAACTCAACATGTATTAAAGATTGACATGTAAGTTCCCAGTCTATAAAATTCCTAAGACATTAGTAGTACAATCTCCATTTCTTGGTGGGAATGTAACTTGGTGCAGTCATGTAGAAAGCAACTTGGAGATTTCTCAAAGGATGAAAAATAGAATTACAATTTGACCCAGGAATACAATTACTGGGAATATACACAGAGGAAAATAAATTGTTCTTCTAAAAAGACACATGCACTCATATGTTTATCGCAGCACTACTCACAAGAACAAAGACATGGAATCAACCTAGGTACCCATCAATGCTAAACTAGGTAAAGAAAATGTACATATACAGCATACAACACTACACAACCATAAAAAGGAAGGGAATTGTGTCCTTCACACAACATGCATGCAGCTGAAGGACGTTATCCTAAGTAAACTGACATATGAACAGAAAACCAAATGTTGCATGTACTCACTTATTCATGGGAGAGAAGTCTTGGGAACACATGGCCATAAAGATGAGTACAGTAGACACCAGGAACTCCAAAAGAAGGAGGGAGAGAAGGGGACAAGGGCTGAAAAGCTTTCTATTGGGTACTACGCTCACTATCTCGGTGTTGGGATCAATAGAAGCCTAAACCCCAGCAACTCGCAATTATACTCTTGCAACAAACTTGAACATGTACCCTCTGAATCTAAAATAAAAATAAAGGCCAAAAATGAAGATAATTAGTGATTTTAAATTTTATTATAATCTTCTATATTTTTCTATGTTTCTATAATGAGCATAAATTAGTTTTGTAGTTAGAAAGTGATGGAAACATTATTATAAAAAGAAGACAATCATCACAGCCATTAACAAACTTACCTGGGTAAATTTCTATCCTGTTCCCTTATAAAAGTTGCAAAAAAAAAAAAAGACCATTTCTTGCTCATCTAGAATGTATACCATGCTTTATAAAATATCTGGTCATTACCAATTTCTTGCAAGTGTGTTTTTCAGACTCCGGGAATATAGTGGATGGGTTGAGAAAAAAGGTACCATTTGTTGGAGAGAAAACAGTATTAGACTAGAAATTGGGGTAGGTTACAGTTATCTTTCATTTATTGATGATAATGGCCTTGGACAACTCCCTTACCATCATAGCATCTATCTGTCAACATAAGACGGGTCCAATAAAATCTCCCCCATCTGCCAGAGAGGATGACTGAAAAGAAGTATAAATATTTTGTAAGCTGTAAGGTGCTTTATCATTGTAAGCTGTTTTTCAGGCGATTATTCTTAGTCATAAATACTGCTTAGAAACTCAGTGTGGTCAGTCTTGGTCTAGAGACCTACTTATTGTGCAATTGGCAAAGGGGCCCTTCTGAGATGATGCATATGCAGACAGTTTAGATACACAACTAGAAACGGTCAAACCGTAATATCTATCCTTCCCCACATTTTACATCTCAAAAGCAGTTTTCATGTTTCATAATAATAAGGACATTTGCATCTATAAATTTCCTTTCAAATGCCTACATCTCTCAACCAATTTGCTACCACCACAATTTATTTTTTAGCTGATTTTATTCAGATGAAAATAGTTTATCTGAGTACTTTGGAGTTACTGTTTGAGAATGCTGTATGAGTATTAAATATTGTATTACAGTTCTGATGCTCTTTAAAGATTTTCTTTTCTGCCTGCAATTTAATTTTGGTTTTAGAGGCTTTTTCTTTTGCTCTTTTTATATTGATTTTATTTTTGGCACTATTAAAAAGTGCTCAATAAACAACCTTTTTGGAATGAATCTAAATAAATATGTATCTCTATGTATATGCATATTTTTAAGTGTATTAACTTTTAGTATCGGACTTGTGTAATGATTAATTTGCTACTCAAATTCTAATTCTTAATCAATAACCATTGCTCACAGTTTTAAACAGATTTTATTGATTTTTGAACATTTAGGTCATTAGTAGTTAGATCAATCTTAGCCATAATTCACCTTTAAATTTACAATGTTCAGATTATTAAAAATCATTTGCTTTTATTTCCAGCATAATTTATTTCTAGTGGAAATTCTTGGGATTATTTTTCTTTTTAAACCAACCATGTCTTCTTTATAATTGAGTGTCCAATTGCATTTTCTTACTTACTAAGGTTTTTACTAGCTAATCATATCTTATATAATCAGTGGCCTTTCTGTAAAGTGATAGTTCTTTTTCTCCCTTATTTATAGGGATTTTACTACACACTTTCTTCCACCCTATTTTGTTCTTTTTTAAAACAACTTTCACCTGGTATTAAGAGAGTTCATTTACTTGTATGTATTACTCAGTACATGGTAAGCTCTGGGGAAAGGATTTTTTTTGCATATCATGTTCACTACATTATCCCTGTATTTAGCATAGTGCCTAACATGTGGTAGTTTAGCAAGTATTTTAAATGAATTAATTAAAGAACTGTAAACTACAAGAGACGAAGGAACAGATGTGCATATAAATACATAAAGATATAATCTACATGACAATGAAAGGGTTATGTTAAAAGTAAAACCCTGAAGTGCATTAGAATAAATATTTTAAAATACTATCCAGGACATACAACAATTGCTCTTTTTCTATTGAATGAGGTACATTTTGGATCCCAGTCAGCAAACAACTCTCTCTACAAACAAAGCTGACTGTAGCCCAGCCTATCTTTGCAGTGCCTGGCAGAAGATGAACAGAGAACACACGGGTCAGGTCCTCTGAGGAAGAGTCAGCTCAGAGAAAATAGAAAATCCAATCTCAGCACAGTAAACATGTAGGAATTCAGCATTTCATACAAGATACTGAAGGAAAGCAAAGAATCAAAAACAATATGGTTATAAATCGTCCATGCTCTCAGAGAAGTTTTGAGTGCATAAACAAAAAATCTATAAATCTTATGCAAATAATAATAAGGCTCTGGCTAAAATAAAACAAAATAGCCTAGTGTAATTGTTAAGAAGAGCAGGAAAAACATACCCCCAAAGAATTCAGTATGTAGTTGGTGAATTCAGAGCAAACAAAAATGGAAAAGTACACTTTCTCAGCCACACAAAAGAAAAGGCTTCTAAGGATTCAAATTAAGGGTATCACAGTGAGGAGGAAGGAGGAGTTGATTATTGCGCAAAATATTTTGTCTCTGTCAAGGCTTCAGTTCATGAATATAAGGTGTGCAAGGCCTCCTTTCATAGTGTGCATTCAGCCCTTCTCAAAGAATGCATTCATTTTCACATTAAGTTCTCAAGTTAAGAAATCACTCAACTAAAAACCTCCCACATGTGTTATTATAGTTTCTACCTGGACTAGGTGGACAGGTTCTGTCTGTCTATAACAGTTGCAAAGCTATTGCACAGAGTGGAAAAAAAAGAAAAAGGAAAGGAGCTTTCCACAAGATTTATTTCTTCATGTTAAAAACTCTTGCTAAAACCCTACCACACAAGCTTAAGGATCACATTTTTAGTAAATAGCCCCAGCATTTTAAAAGTTTTTGTGCCATGTTTATCCTCTAAGAAATCTCGAAGAGATCCAGAATTCATGTATTTAAAATTTGTCTCAGATAACAAATAAAAGAAAAAGAAAATGAACACCTTCACAGACAAAAAAGAAAGATACTCCAGGTAAAGCCAAAACAATACAACTTTCTATAAATAATCTAGGAAAACAGCTTTATGTCTTGAAAATAACACAAGCCATTAGTTATTAGTATTAGATTGCCAAAACAGTCACAAACGTCTCTCCTTCCTGAATCTATGCCCTTGGGCAGTCCACTTCCATATCTAGCTGGGCTTGGCCACGTGCCCATCTTTGCCCAATCACAAAATTGCTTCAATCAAAGGCCTGAAAAGCACTAGTGCGCTGAGGCTTGCCTTCTTTTGCTGCTCTCAGGACATCATCTTACCACTGCCATATGGAAAAGCACAGGTTAGTTTTCCTGGCTGCCAACCTGCCAACTATTAGATATTTATGAAACATCATCCTAGATCATCCAGGTTCAGCTGATGTAGCTCAGATATTAGCTAAGCCATCAAAAGCAGAACTGTAAATCATGAGCTAAATAAATGTTTTTTGTATTTAGTTCCTATATATGGGAAGGTTTTGTTACACAGCAAAAGCTAACTTTGTAGTAATTGGTGCCTAGAAACAAGGTGCTGTTGTAACAAAACTTAAAATACAGTTATGTGTCACTTAATGGTGGGGATACTTTCTGAGAAATAGACCATTAGGTGACTTCTATGTTGTGCAGATATCAGAAAGTATACTTACACAAACCTAGATAGTACAACCTGCTACACACCTAGGCTATATGGTATAGCCTATTGCTCCTAGCCTACAAACTTACACAGCATGTGACTATAACTGAATGCTGTAGGTAACTGTCACACAATGGTAAGTATTTGTGTATTCATACATATCTAAACACAGGAAAAGTACAATAAAAATGTGATACAAAAGATAAAAAGTGGTACCTTTGCACTTACCATGAATAGGAATTGCTCTAGGTGAATCAATGAACGAATGGTGAGTGAATGTGAAGGCCTAGGACATTGCTGTACACTACTGTAGACTTTACAAATAAGCTACCCTAAATTTATTTAATATATATATCTCAATAATAAATTAATTTTAGCTTACTATAACTTTTCAAACTTTACAAACATTTTAATTTCTAAAAGCATTTATACTCTCTTATAATAACACAGCTTAAAACACATTGTAGAGTTATACAAAAATAGTTTCTTTATATCCTCATTTTATAAGCTTTTTTAATTTTTGATTTTTTTTTCACTTTTTAAACATTTTTGTTGAAAACTATAACATAAAGACACTCATTGGCTAGGCCGACACAGAATCACCATTATCACTCTCTTCCACTTCCACATCTTGTCCCACTGGAAGGCCTTCAGGGGCAATAACTTAAACAGAAGGTGACAAAGCCGTAAGAAAACTGCTTTAGTTGACAAGAAGGGGAAAAATGATCACCTCCTGCAGTAACCTGGAGAATAGACAACATGTCAAATGAAGCTATGGGCCTTGACAAGTTGGTTCTGTAGGCAGAATTTTGCAAGTGCCATTTGGATTTTTTTAGTTGCCTAAAATAAAGGAAGAAAAGAGAAAGCCTAGCCAAAGGAAGATGGCTTATTTTGCAAGTGGACTTCAAAGAGAATAAGGAGGGACCAGAACTTGCTAGGTTAGAAAATAAATCGATTGCTCATCCTCAATCTGCTTCTAAAATATTTTGAAATAAAGGAAGTTCTGAGGCCAGATGCAAAGACATGTTATATACACGGGGCCAACTATAAAGATGACAGCAGATTTTTTTCATCATAAATAATGCAAGTTAGATGACAATAGAACAAAATCTTTCAAAACACTGAAAGAATAAAAATATTAAAGAATTCCTTATCCAGTAAAAATATATTTAAAAAACAAAGAAAAAATAAAGACATTTTTAGATGTCAACAGCTGAAAGACATAACTTACTACAAGAAATGTTGAAGAAAATCATTCAGGCAGCAGAAAACTGATGTCAGTAGAACCCTAGTTCTACATAAAAAATGAAGAGTAATGAAAGTAATAATTCCATGAGTAAATAAAATATTTTTCTTTATTATTTAAATCTCCTTAAAAGAAAACCCATTATTTAAAGCAAAAATAATGATGATTTGAGTTTCTATCATATATAAAGATAAAATGTATAAAATCAACAGCGCAGAAACCAGGAACAAAGAAACAGAAGTATACTGTTGTAAGATCTTTTTATTGCACACAAAGAAATATAATATTATTTAATGACAGACTGAAAAGTTAAAGACGTTTGCTATAAACTCTAAAAAAACCACTAAAATGTCATAATCAAACTTTATAATTAAAGTGATGTTTAAGTTTATATGTCAACTTGGCCAGGACACAATACCCAGATATTTGGTCAAACTCTATTCTAGATGTTCCCTGAAGGTATTCTTGAATAGGATTAATACTTCAATCTTTGAGTAAAGTAGATTGCCTTCCATAACATGAAAGAGTTCATTCAATGAATTGAAAGCCTTAAGAAATAGATTGACTTCTCCTGAGAGAGAAGAAATTCTGCCACAAACTATCTTTGGATGTGAACTGCAACTATTGCCTGGATCTTCACCCCACCAGCCTACCCTAACCCTACTGGACCTCCTAACCTCCACAGTCAGGTAAATCAGTTTCTTAAAATAAATTTCTATATATACATCTATACACATGTTATTGATTGTTTCTCTGGAGAAGGCTAATACAATTAAAAAAAATCAAGATAGAATTCAAGAACAAAAATTACTAAATTAATACAAAAGAATCAGGAAAAGAAAAATAAGAGCAGGCTGTAGAAAAACAAGCAAACAAATAGCAACACAATACATGTAAACCCAACCATATCAATAATCATCTCATATGCCAATGATATAAATGCCACACATAAAAAGCAATGATTGTCAGATTGATAAAAAAGACCTAATTACTACCAACCTACTTTAAACATACAGATAAAAATATATTAAAAGGATGAAAACATTAAACCACTTTATAGTAGTCAAAAGAAAGTTGAAGTGGCTAATATGAGACAAAATAGATTTCAAAGCAAAAACATTGTCCATAATGAAGATATTTCTTTTTTAGTAAATTCATCAAGAGTACAGAACAATCTTAAATATTTGTAGATCTAATAATACAGTTTCAAAATATATGAAGCAAAATATTACCATATTATAAAGAGAAATAAATGCAGCTAAATAGTCAGAAATGTCAACTTCCTTATCACAATGTTAGATAGAAATTTATAAATAAATTCAGTGGGTTATAGGACACTTTGAGCAGTACTATCCACCAATTTGAATGAAATAACTCAAATGTTGGTGAGGATGTAAATAAACTAAAACTTCCATGTACTTCTAATGGAAATAAAAGCTAGAAGTACTTCATAGAATAGTTTGGCAATATCCTAAAAAGTTAAAAAAATATACCAACCCTATGATCTAGACATTGAAAATATATACATTTACCCAAGGGAAAAGATAGCATGTATTCATACAAAAACCTGTACATGAATGCTAACAGCAGCATTATTTGTAATATCTTTAAACCAGAATCATCCTAAATGTCCATTTATAGGTGAATGGACAAATTGTGGTATATGCTATAACAGAATAGTACTCAGCAACACAAATAAATACACAACAGTGATACATGAAACAACATGAATGAATCTCAAAGGGTTAAGACTAAGTGAAACACGCAGATTCTTATTTTATAAAATTTTTGAAGCTGCAAATCAGTCATGCTGAGAGAATGTAGACCAATGGTTATCTGGGAATGGGATTGGCAAAGAGGTGAACTAGGGAAAGATTAGAAGCACAAGGGAATTTTTAAGAGTGATGGATATTTTATTATTTTGATTGCATTGACAATTTCACAAATGGGTATATTCATATGTCAAAACTTTCAAGGTGTACACTTTAAAGATAAAGATGTGTGGTTTACTACAGCAGTCCCCCACCTTTGTGGCACCAGGGACTGGTTTTGTGGAAGACAACTTTTCCACGAATGGGGTGGGGATGTTTTTGGGATGATTCAACTGCATTACATTTATTGTGTACTTGATTTCTCTTATTATTACATTGTAATATATAATGAAATAATTATACAACTCACCATAATGTAGAATCAGTGGGAGTCCTGAGCTTGTTTTCCTACAAATATATGATCCCATCTGAGGGTGATGGGAGATAATGACAGATCATCAGGCATTAGATTCTCATAAGGAGCACACAACCTAGATCCCTCATAAGGTTTGGCTGTGTCCCCACTGAAATCTCATCTTGTATTATAACTCCCACAATTCCCACATGTCATGGGAGGGACCCAGTGGGAGGTGACTGAATCATGGGGGTGAATCTTTCTCATGTTCTCACAATAGTGAATAAGACTCATGAGATCTGTTGGTTTTAAAAAGTGGAGTTCTCCTGCACAAACTCTCTCTCTTTGCCTATTGCCATCCTTGCCTTCTGCCATGATCATGAGGCCTCCCCAGCCATGTGGAACTGTGAGCCCATTCAACCTCCTTTTCTTCCCAGTCTTGGGTATGTCTTTATCAGCAATGTGAAAATGGATTGATACACCTCACGTGAACAGTTTACAATAGGGTTCACGCTCCTATGAGAATCTAACACTGCTGCTGCTTTGATAGGAGTCGAAGCTCAGGCAGTAATGTGAGCAATTGGGAGTGGCTATAAATACAGCTGAAGCTTCGCTCACTTGCTGGCCACTCACCTCCTGCTGCAGGCATAGACCAGTATCAGTCAGTGGTAGCCCAGGAGTTGGGGACCCCTGGCTTACTGTATGTCAATTATACCTCAATAAACTTAATAAAATTACATACTCTATAATTCCATTTATATAAAAATAAGCACAGGCAATAGTAAACTATATTGCTTATGGATGTACACTTTAGATATTGAACTGCAAATCAAAGCAAAGTAGGGATCACTTTGAAAGTTAGGATACTGAATAACTCTAAGATGGATGGAAAGATTTATCATTAAGAATAATATCTGGATTCTAGTGAAGTTCTATTTCTTGATCTCTGTGTGGGTTATATATTTGCCTAATAAAAATTGTTTAAGCTGCACCCGTATTCATGTTGCACAGGTGTATAAGGTGGAAACGTGTGGCTTAGGGCATTCAGAGCAGTCTTTACGTAATCTAACAACACAACACCGATCTACACATTCTCTAAGTAGGACATTTGAGTTTCATTTCCTTGAAATGTTCTTTAAAAATTCTGAGCAAAAGGTGTTAATAATTCTGTCACAAAGATTAAGGCTGGGTTTGGTTCATCCTCAGGAAAGCAGAAACTTGTTTGTAACTACTTGAAAATCCCTTTCTGGCATTTGAGCTTTGTAAAAGGGACTTTTGCAGTAATTTACAGCTTGATTTCAATCAGATTGCACTTTAACCAGTTGATAGTGATAAGTTATGATAAACAACATGAAAAAAAAATTTCTCCCATAACTGGTAATGTACACATGCTGAGGAGAAAGTGGGACTCTGAATTCTTTTGGTGATCAGTCCTTAAATCGTCAAGAAGGGGCATCTTGTTTATGGGAAGACAGAATAGAAGCAAGATCTTATTAGGTGTGTGATCCTAGGCAGATGACTTTATAGTACTTCTGTGAAATGGTGCATCAGCAACTACTCATACTGTGGTTGTGAAAACCAAGTGGCTACAAATGTATTAAAATATATCTGAAGCCTATAGCAATAAATAATGCAGCAACTCTCAAGTTGCTTTTATTGATATCAGTTACTATGTCCTAGTTTTCATTCTAACTTGTTTACTGATTTCTTATCATTATTCTCAGTGATGCAGTCTTTCTCTGAATCATAGCTTTAGTATTCTTGACCCAGTGACTCAAGCCAGCATGTCTAATACCTTAAATTTGAATTGTCTGCAAGATTTCATATTGATTCTATCTTTTGGGTTGCTCTCAACCCATTGTGCCAGTTTCACAATATCTGCTAATTGGTAGATTGTTGCCTACCATCTTTAAAATGCCTGCTCTAAAACTCTAGTTTTTGGTGTTTTTTGTTTTTTTTTTAGGAAATCAAAATAATACCATTATTATAAAAGTTAATGACATAGCATTAACAAATCAATTGTCAGTGCTTATCCACTGAAAGCATCCAATATATCTTACTAACTTTTCATAGTTCATTATTTCCACTGTTGAAGTTCTTTTTATTTTTCACAAGATGATTCACAATGGACACAGGGCTCAACATTAAAGAAGAAATTGTATCAGTCTTTAACATCTTATCTATAAATAATGACATTATAAATATACACACATGCATCAGTTATAATTGATATACCCTCATACATAGGTATTACTAAAATCTACAATATTGATAGAATACCAGCTACATCATTGAGTTCTGAGAATTAAATGAGTGTATACATGCAAAAAATCTTACAACAAAGACTAGAAAAATGTATCAGATGTTTTCTTCTTTGACCTTAAAGATAGAGAGAAAATTTACCAGCCTACTGTTAAGAATGTATTTTCTTAGTTGAAATCTAACACTTAATATATGTGTGTTAAGTTAATATTTAGTCTGAGTCTTAAACATTCTGAATTGTAGTGGCCAATCACTTGTCTAGTGCTCCTCAGTTGGAAGGAGTCAGAACTGCATTTTTGTTTTTTGTTTGCTTGTTTGTTTGGTTTTTGAGACAGGGTCTCACTAGTTGCCTGGGCTGGAGGGCAGTGGTGCAATCACAGAGCTGGTTTTTAAACACGTTTTGGGTAACAATACTTCACAAGAATGCTAGATGATTAAATGAAGCAGTGTGTGTAATGTGTTGGCTTGGTGGGCAGAACACTGAGTGCTCAGGGACCACATAGGAGGCTGACTCTGCCTAACTCTTCACTTACCTAATAATAACACTCTGGAAAGCTAATTTATCTATACTTACCTTTAAAAGCAGACAAAGCATTTTTATTACTTTCTTTTACCACTTCCATGGACTAAAATAATCACTTCTGTGTTGAAAACTTTAATTTGCAGAGTAAACAAGAAAGATAGAAATAACTAAGAAATAAAACCTCCAAAAGTTTAGGACCCCAAATAAAACTCAATTGAAATGCACATAAAATGCATAAAATAGGTACAATGAATAGTAATAGATGGAATTAATGCAGATCCCATCATTGGTTTGTTACCTGAATACTAAACTTTTTCAATAATTAGCTATTATATCTATGTTCAAAAAACACAGCACTCAGTGCAGATCAAAATTCTAAAATAAACAACAGTTCTTCATTTTCCATTTTCTCGTAAGTCATGAGATGACCTCTATTGTTCTAATCTAGAAGATATGAAAATAGCCCCTCTAGCCCTAACTGACTCTGTATTGTGTAATAATATTTCCCTTCACCAACCTTTACAATGAATATAAAAATTCAATTTCAGAGCTACAAGCTGGCAAGGGCTCAAGTACCACCACATTTTTCTAAGGGGATATTTTCTGTTTTTGTCTATGTTCATATTTGATTCATTTAAGTGGAGGGAGGTAATAGGATTTTTCTATCTGCTATAGAAGCTATTTCAGAAGTACACAGATATAAGGTCAGAAAGTGTAGTTTAAATCACAAAATAAACCAAAATGATATGTTGGTTTTGAACCCTAGGGTCTTTGAACATAATAATCAAGCATGCTTGAGAATATCTAATTGTGACTTCAGAGAGAGAAATATAATAGCATACCCTTGAGTCTACTGCAACAGTCTTCCATGGTATGGTAGAAAAAGAATCCAAGGATAGCTTCCAAGACTTACAAGATACACACCTTGTGGTGTGTATGCACTGCATAATCTCTGGGAATGTGAATTTAATGGATTTTACTCTGTGATTAAGTGATGCTATATACAGTATACAGTTGACCTTAAGACAGAGAATTTATCCAGGTGGGTGTGATGTAATAACACGAGACCTTTAAAAATAGAGCATTTTATTTGGCTCACTGAAGAAGAGGAAGACAGAAATGGAAAGCAGGAAAATAATTTGAATCACTATTGTTGGCTTAAAGATAGAGAGCATAGAGAGCAAGGAATATGTGCAGTACTCCAGGAGCTACGAGTGGCCCCTGGCTGTGGGTTGACAGGGAGTTAGGAAACTCAGTAATATAGCCACAAGAAACTGAAACATGCCAGGAGGAATGATCTTAAAAGTGGATTTTCCTCCGAAGTCTCCAGAAAAGAACTCTGTTTTGCCTGCACCTGGATTTTGGTTTTACAGTTCCTTTAGAAGAGAACACAGTGATGTTGTGCTGGACTCGACCTACACAATTGCTCGCTGGTAAATCAGTGTTTGGCCCCTAATTTGGTGATGATTTGCTATGCAGCAATAGAAAACAAACTCACATGGTTTGGATCCTACCCAAAGAGTTTTCGTTTATTATTTCATTAATTCATTTGTTCATTTCTATATTCATTTCTGAATGCATTTATTAAGTGCCTATCATGTCCCCACTCTAATCTTTATCACAGGTTTTTAACATACAAGACAAATTTATGACCCACATCTTAAAGATTGTTTCATCAGGATACTGGAATGTAACGTTATTTACTCTTTTTAAACATTATCAAATACAGATACTGCAGATACTCTAAAAGTTAGAAAAGCTTTAAATAATTCAATATGCAGTTTCATAGCTCATATAGAAAGCATGATGGGTGTTGTGAAAAGCTGTAGTCATTGCCCATGTCTAAATGGGGAAAGCAGTAGATGACAGTATTCCATCTAATTATTTTGGCTGTCTCACAGGCTTATTGGAATTTTCTTGGAGTGACATTAGCAAGATGGCCATCTAGAAGCTCCTAGCATCCTTCCTTCTACCACACACACACAAATCTATGAATAAGCAACTACATTTTGACCAAAATAATTAAAGGAAAGCTCTAGAAAATAGCAAAGAAGCAGCAGAAATCCTGTAGAGCATAAACCCAGGATGGCTCCATAGGGAAGGGAAGAATACACCTCGCCTCCACCACTTCATCCCCTCAGTTGGCACCAGCTTGGAACCAGGAAGGACTCCTTTATGTAGGGAAAAACTATGCAAGAGGACCCCAGCAATCCTGATTACCACTGCAGACACCTGCAGCCTTTGTTACCAGAGACTCCTGCAGTCCTCACAAGCTCTAAATTAAACTGAGGCAGCTCTCTAGAATCACATGCTGAGCTACATTCAGAGAAGGTGACAACATTGTGCCCTGGCTTCACTTCTCCCCACTGCCTCCTGTCCCCTATCATACAGCTTGTACTGCTACAGCACTACACCATTTTGGAACCAGAGACACTACTAGAGTGCATCCTGCTCTGGAGGTGAATACCCCTTGCACCACCCCTCCATTCCTGAGACTTTGCTGCTATTGCAACATGCATACTCCATAGTGTGCCATACCTGAGCCAAGCTGCTACTGTGCTCTACTCCCTAGGGTCAAACTACTGTTTAACTGCCCTATCCTGCCCATCCTAGTTGCTGGTGCACCTCCACTTAAGGCCAAGATCCAGTGATTGTCTGCCCCCAGGGAATTTCAGATAGTCTGCACACCAGAGCCATCAACTGCACCTCATCTTCTAACACCACAAATGAGGCAGCTTCCGGAACCTAGAGGCTCTGATAACTCTGGCATTCCAGACTAGTTGTATGCCCCAGCATGATAGCTGATACAGTGCCCTGCTGTCCAGGCATCTGGAGGTCCCACTAACCCATGCAGCCATGCTTTCTGGAGCTGAGGAGACATAGTACCTCAAGTTCCAGGGGATCACAGCCTAGGCTGAGCTGTGCCACTTCCCTCTCCAGGCCAAACAGACACAGTTCCTGCCTACCTATAACTGGACTAATCTCCATCCATCTGAGCTGCTGAGATGTCCCACCTTTCCAGGGAATGAAGTCATTGCTATGCTGCTCCACCACTTCAACCCCAGGCTCAACCCACAGTTGTTTCTTGCCATTCCTGAGTACTTGCTGCTCCTGTACCCAGGTTTCTGTCATGTCCTACCATCCCAGGGTCCAAACTCCACACTATGTGGTACCTCATCTCTCAGATCCTGAGCAGCTTCTATGTCCTGTTGTTTCCAGGATCCGAATTGCAGCTGTGCACTGTTCCCTGAAGCCTTAGTCTCTGGAACATCCCTTCTTCTCCATAGCTGCACCAGTGCTGTACCCTGCTTTTTAGGGTCAGAACATAGCTATATTACAGCCCCCTGGGTCTGGGCTGCTAGATCAAAGCAACAGATCCCATCTTTTTGGAAGAACTGCATCCACTTGGGCCTTGGAATGTGAATGTGTTATAGTAATTTCATAAGACTCTGTGAGGGAAGATAAGAAGAGAATGATTCCGAAAGTTCTTGCTCTAATAACATACATAGCTACCATTACTGCCACAAATTCCTGTAGCCCAGCCCACCAAGGTACCTGCAGTCATCACTGACATTGATCACAACTGAAGAAACTGAACAGAGACTGTATCACTGTACCCACACAAAACCACAGCCACTGCACTTTGCCCAATCAGCACCCTCAGGCCTATCTTCAGGTGCAAGCCTTCTACAAAAGCTACTCTGTAAAGTTTGAAAGAGGTAACTACACAATCGGATGTGCAGACATCAATGATCAAAAGAAATATAGAGAACAAGGAAACATGACATCACCAAACGAACACAAAAATTTTACAGTAACTGAGCCCAATGAAATGAAACTTTACAAATTGCCTGAAGAGGAATTCATAATAATACTCTTTATTATTAGCAAGACACAAGAGAATACAAATAGGCAATTCAATGAAATTAGGAATAAAATTCACTATCTGAATGAGAAATTCAACAGAGATACATATAATAAAAAAGAACTAAACAGAAAACTTAGTGCTAATGAATTTAATCAATAAAATAAAGTTTAAAGATATAATAGAGAGCTTCAATAGCAGACTAGAGCAAACAAAAGAAATATTCTGTGAGGTAGGTCTTTTGAGACAACTTAGAGGAAACAAACAAAAGAATGAAAAAGAGTGAAGATATTATTGGGACTTTCGGGACATTATTAAGCAAATATTTGCATTATAAGATTTTCAGGACAATAGACTAAAAAAAGGACAAAATGCTTATTTAATAAAATGTGGCTGACAATCTCCCATTTGGGGAGAGACATGGACATTCAGATCCTCTTAGCTCCAAGGTTCCCAAACATATATAACCCAAAGAGGTTCTTTCAAAGGCACATTATAATAAAAGTGTCAAAAGTAAAAGACAAAAAATTGCAAAAGAGGCAAGAGAAAACATCAAGTCACATACAAGGGAATCTCCATTAGAATACATCAGTAGATTTCTCAACAGAAACTTTGCAGACAAGGAGACAACTGGATGATATATTCAAAGTGCTGAAAGAACATATGGATGTTATACCCAGCAGAGTTATCTTTCAGAAATAAAGGAGGCATAAAATATTACCCAGACAAGCAAAAGCTAAATCCATCAACATTAGACCTATCTTAAAAGATATTCTTAAGGAAGTTTTTCAAAAAAAGAAAGAAATAGAAAAGAAAAGGAAGAACAAATAGACATGATAATTACTATTACAATTATATATGAAACTATAAAACTCACTAGTGGAGGGGTAAATGCATAGTCAAGTCCAGAATACTCCAATACTATAATGGTGGTATGTGAATTATACACTAGTATGAAGGTTAAAAGTCAAAATGATCAAAAATAACTACAGCACTACAGCTACGGTAAGTTAAGAAATACACAATATGAAAAGATGTAAAGTGTGACATCAAAAACATTAAGTTGTAGGGGGTGGAGAGTAAAAGTCTAGAGTTTTTGTAAGCAATAGAAGTTAAGTTATTAGCAACTTAAAATAGCTATTTAAAACTATAAGATGTTTTATGTAAGCCTTACAGTAACCACACACAAAATAAATGTGGCAATATACAAACAATAAAAAAGGAATAAAAGCTTAATACTACAGAAAATTATCATACCACAAAGATAGACAATAAGAGAGGAAGAAAGGATCAATGGACCTACAAAACAACTAGAAAACAGATAATAAAATGATAGTAGTAAGTCCTTTCCTATAAATAATAACCTTGAATGTAAACAGATTCAATCCTTCAATTAAAAGATGGAGTGGCTGAATGGATAAAAGACATGATCCAATTATATGCTGCCTATAAGAGACCCATCTACATTTAAAGACACATGTAACCAAAAGAGAGCAAGAGTGGCTATAGTTATGTTTGATAAATCAGACTTCAATTTAAAAAACTGTCACAAGAGACAAAGAAGGTAATTATTTAATGATATAGTGGTCTGCCCATCAAGAAGACTTAAAAGTTGCAAATATATATATTTGCAAATATATGTATTTTGCATTATGAATTTAGGTGTTCCAAAGTTGATAATATATATACATATATATATTTGCTCTACAGGTCTATAATTATTTTCATTATGCATTTAGATGATCCAGTGTTGGAGATATATATACATATACATATGCTCTTCGAGTCTGTAATTATTTACGTTATGTATTTAGGTGTTCCAATGTTGGAGACATATATACATATATATATGCTCTACAGATCTATAATTATTTGCATTATGTATTATTTTGCTTTTCGGGTCTATAATTATTTGCATTATGTATTCAGGTGTTCCAATGTTAGAGCTATTTGAGATCTTTTTTCTTTTTTAATATAGGCATTTATTGTAATAAACTTTCCTCTTAGAAATGTTTTTGCTGCATCCCATAGGTTGCAGCAAAAGCTATGGGATATCTCCAACATTGGAACACCTGAATACATAATGCAAATAATTATGGACCTGAAAAGCAAAACAGATAGAAATACAATAATAGTAGGAAACTTTAATACTCTACTTTCAGTAATGAATAGATCAACCAGATAGAAAACAAATAAGGAAATAGTGGACTCAAATTGAATCTTTGACCAAATAGTCCAAACAGACATATACAGAACTTTGCATCCAATAGTTGCAGAATATACAACTTTTTCTATCACACATGGAACATTCTCTTAGCTAGACCATATTTTAGCCTACAAAACAAGGTTTTAAAACTTTAAGAATACTGAAATCATCATACCTAGTATTGTTTCAGACCACAACAGTATGAAACTAGAAATCAGTAACCAAGGGAATCTTGAAAAACTAACAAAAAATGTTGCTGTGGAAATTAAACAACATGTGTAAACAAAAAATAGGTTGAAGAAGAAATCAAAAGAGAAATTTTAAAGATATCTTGAGTTAAGTGACAATGAAATCACAACATATCAAAACCTATGGGATGCAGTAAAAACACTTCTAAGAGGAAAGTTTATTACAATAAATGCCTCCATTAAAAAAGAAAAAGGATCTCAAATAGTCTAACATTATACCTAAAGGAACTAGAAAAAGAAGAAGCTACACCAATTATGTCATTTTAAAAAAAGGTTGTTATGAAATGAAAGCACAAAATGAAAAGAATCTTTTAGAAAGCTTCAGGATATTTGGGAATACTTTTTCAGAAAGCAGGGAAGGAAACACATTTCTATCTACTGAAAAATGTGGTCAGTAACTCATCCCTAATATTTGTGAGTCAAAAGCACAGACAGGCCATTACATGCGAGAGGCACAACAATTCTTGGTACTAAGATTAAACAGAAATCATTCCCAGGATTGTCATAAAGAGGACATGATGGAAGATAATGATGTACTCACTGGCGTGCCTATAGTACATATAACAAGTTTCACAGGGCCTTTTTAAAGACAATTTAAAATATAGCCTGATGACAACATTCCAAAATGTAATGTAGTAAAGGCAATTTTAGAGAACGTGAGAGTATGGGTCAGATATTTTAGTTTCTATTAACCTGGCTCCATGCAAGGCTAGATTGTACACTCTGGACATATGAAGAAACTGGAAACCCTTAGGACAAATCTCTTCATTATAATTTTTTTTTTTTGGTAAAACTGCTGAATATAT
This sequence comes from Cheracebus regulus, assembly GCA_963574635.1. NCBI lineage: Eukaryota > Metazoa > Chordata > Mammalia > Primates > Pitheciidae > Cheracebus > Cheracebus regulus. The sequence goes on along the minus strand of CAUYQU010013739.1, from coordinate 5,810 downwards.
GAGTAGACACCCTGTTGCACAACTAAAGGTCAGTTTCTCTATTTTGTCAGCTGAATTTATACCCATTTTATGTTATCATTATAGAAGAGCCTAACAAAGCAAAATTCTGGAGATAAGATCAAACATACGAATAACAACACTTAAGGATGCTATGAAGGCTATTTGAGATAGATTTGAGACAGGACCACTGTCCATATGATGCAAAAATGACAGAGAACACATCAGATATAACCCATCACAACAACTCAATGACATTCATGTCAGTAGATGCTGAGATGTAATCTCTACCACAGTTTAGTTAGAGGGAACTATATGTAGCTCTTTCCATGGATTGATAAGTAGATTCATAAATCCGTGCACTTTGAAAGAACATAATTATTTGCATGTATTTATTTATAAACACAACCTTTTACATTTTGTTAGTAAATGTCAAGAGTTGCCTGACTTTCTGCACTTTATGCAAGTTTAGCTGATTTGCTTAAATCGGGATGCCTAGAGCCCAAGTATGTCCTCTTGTGTCCTGGGAAAGCCACCCTTGCTCTTTGTTATAGGAGTAGAAGTTACATACACTGGATGGATTGAATAATTTCTCATTGTTGATTAAAGGTCAACTGTACTCTGCATTTTATCAAATAGGTACACATGAAGTTAATTAAGAAGAACTAGTTAAGACAGGATCACCATTTGGAGCCACTTTCCCTCTACTCCACCTCTGCATGCAAATCTTGTTTTTACAGAAGCTCTATTCAGCTTAGAGTTTAAAATCAGCTGTCAGTAATTCACGTGCCATAATGTTTACTTAGTTGTCCTCTCTCACTCTCAGCAAAACCAATGAGCTACAAAGATTAGGAACTGTCATTCTTTGCATTTCCAGCACCCAGCCCAGTGATGGCGTGAAGACACATCTGTTATTCCACACCTTCTATTCTCAGCACAACTTGAGCTAAAACAACCTGTGTTTCTGGCACAGCTACCAGAGACTTTCAGGGGTGACAAGCTCATATTCACTTATTTAGTTGCCTAATTTCTCCAGTATCAATAATAATCTATATTCTTGGCAAATCATTGGGAATTGGAAACCACGCTGACAGATTAAGGCCAGGAAATTTTTTAAAGAAGAAATGCAAGAACTGGAAATTACATATGTGATTATTGTGCCATTCAGTCTGTGAATGGTGTGTGGGGTTAAAAGGTTGTTAGGGTTGGGATGGAAGAGCTTTTGGAGAATGTTTTTTGTTGCTGTTGTTTGGCTTACTTCATTCCCTTCAGACTCCAAGAGGTCATAACACATGATATAAAGTGCAAGGTTAATAATGAAGACAGTCCCATTCTGGAGTTTCTCTGCCTAGATGTGGAATTCGGGCTTTTAGACTATTTCTTTCTGTATGTCTCTTTCTCTTCACTCTTGAAATAAGAAATTCTCAACGACCTGAATATATGTTTTCCACCTTTCCTGGCTATCAACTGCATTATCAGAATGAGTTCCAATTACTGTCATTCTGGAAGTCATAGGGTGCAGTATCCTGTTTTCCTATTATAGGGATATTTGGGTAGTAAACTTATTCTCTTATAATATCATATACAATTTTATTTTGACTGACATCTAAAAACATGAAACCTTTCAAAGTTTGGCTTGCCCCATGGAGGTGAACGCAGCTGCAGCTCATCTCAGGAGTCTGCCCTTACATAAAACTGCTTGTTTCTACGTCTCAGCATGTTGAAACTCAGCCCACACTCCTAAATGAGACATCCAAAGGCTCCTGCTTGCTGGAGTGCTGACGTGCATGCTGTTTAGGGCAGACTTAGAGGCAAAGGCAGAGAAACACAATCTCTCCAGCAGCACCTTTTTGCACATGAACCTGTGTGAACTCAGCATGACTCACTCAGGCCAAGGTGATCACTCTGATGTCAGTGACCAATTGCAACAACCTGGCCACTGGGGCCAGTGTGCTTTCCTGTAGCACTCAGCAGAGACAGTTCAGGAATTAAAACAATTTTCCTCATTGCTGTTGTCATTGGAGAAAAAAAACTGCAAATGCGAGCCATTGTTCACACCAAAACTCATTTTGTGGAAAAAATGAGAGGCTTGGACCCGTCTTTTTGTCCTTTCTTATATTGTTCCCTCTGACATCCGTTTATGGGTCTGATTTCATTTCTATTTTCATTTTGAGTCTTTTCTCTATGACCTCAGGTCAGAGACAATATCAAAGGCAATATGTTTTACTGGGTTTATTTGTCTGAGTCAACAGAAAAAGAGAGAGGGAAGGGAAATGAAAGAGTACAGGGCAGCGGGGAGGAGGGGGAGAGAAAGAGACAGAGAGACAGAGAGAGACCAACTGAGACTAAAGCTATGTCTGTATAAAAAGATGACTACAGTTGGATCTGGACTTCTGACTTCCTTCTCAACTAACACTGATGCCATTTACAATGTAACAATCAGCTTTAGTCTTCCATGGGACTGTGGATATTACGTCGTAATCTCATAACATTTTATTTCATAAACATGGTCACCAGGATGAACAGCAAGAGTTAGATCTGGGTGGTAAGAACTGGGAGAAAACTAGCAATGAGAACAAATAAGACAGATTGTCTTTTTCATAGAAACAGAAAATTTTAAATGTGTTTGAAATAACAAATGCTTTTTTCTAACCTTTTGTAACCTGTCACAAAACTTTTAAATCGAATTTCAACTGGAACTTTGGTCTGCTTTTCTTAAATGCATCTGTGTGCTTGTTAAATTCCATAGCCTGATGCCTTCAGGGATTTGGGAAGGTCGCATGCTGGGACTGAGGCATCAATGATATGTATGAAGTGGGTGAAGGAAATGAACTCAGCACATGTGGGATGTACAGCAAGTGTCCACTTGTGGCCGTCACCAAAAATGCCACCAAAGTAACTCAAGGTAGTCAAAGAAATGAGGCAGAACTGTTCTTTAGGTGAGTTAAGTTGTTAGTAGGGAAATTTTTTATAAGCCTATTTGGCAAGGGACATTTGGTCCAGTTCTCCATCCTATCTTAGAGGCTTCCCTGTCCCATTTCCATAAGGAAAAAACCCCTACAATTATTAAATGGATAAATAAGTGCTTAAAAAGTGAAAAATAGGGAAATTCATACTTATTTGAATCAGTTTTTGCTTAAGTATGCTATGTAAAGCCATGGCACCAAACTTTATTGTGCATTTAGGATTACCTTAGATGCATGTTAAAACTATGCATATAAGCTAATCCTAATGAACCTGATAAAGTTGGTCTTGAGTGTGGCCTAGGAATTTCATTGTAAGCAAGTATCCCAGGTGATTCTGATGCAGATGGGGGTATATTCTGGGTGTGTGTGCGTGTGTGCGCACATTCAGGCATGCACACATAGAGGGAAGATAATGGAAAGACTTAAAGTTAAAAAATGAGTTTGGGTTACTTTGTGAAAGAACTTGAATGGCATGCTGAGGAGTTTGTGTTTTTAAATAAAAAACAAATGTGATCAAACATGTACTTTTAGAAGCATAACTCTGGTGACAAGACAGTTTAAAGAGGGACGGAGAGGAGTCAAGAAAACCAGTTAAGAAGTTTTCCAAAAGATGAGTCCTCTGCCAAAATCCTGCACCACACATTGTGCAGGTAACAATAATAACTAAGACATGGTCCCTTTCCTGAAGTTCCTTATGATCTGGCAGAAAAAGATTCAATGAATGAGGCAGAGATGAGAAGTCAGAGAAGTGGCTTGGATGGGCAGGTTGAGGCTGGGCAGATTTTGCAGAGCTTTAAGAAGCAAGGGAGGAGCAGATTCCCATAAAAGAATATACCATCTAAATTAGATGAGAGTTTGATGGAGTTTGGGGTGGATGATAGACCTCTACAGACTTACATGAATGAGCAGTGAGAAAGTATAAGTACTGATTATTGATGACTTTGGGGGACATGTTTGTGAAAAGAAAGAGCTAAAATAGCAGCAAAGGCTAAGGAAAGGCTATTTTTGTGTTATTTTGCTTTTGTTGTAATTTTGTTGTGCTTTATAGGGGAGATTGGAATATATTTCCAGGAAAAAGGGGAAGAAAAGCCAAAAACTAGAGAAGTGAATGTTGGTGAGGCAAAGAGAAAGAGAGCAGAAATGAGACCAGGAGAATGGGTGAGGTGAAGAATTGGTATTGGGAAGGAAGAGACCAGAAATCTGAAGAGGATAGATGGCCTGCAGTGGTACCTAGGAGGCTGGGAGGAAGCAGCAGGAGAAAGAAGGAAAAATGAGGGATATGAGTTAGACACTGGAGGTCACCACCCACTAGTCATATTTCACCAAGGGAAGAGTCCAAGCTTAAGCAACACTTTTCATGTCACAGTAAGCTTAGGGAAGGCTGGTTCCTTCCCAAATCCTGGAGGATGAACATGCGATTGATCTATACTCAGCATGGCTATCCCATTCTCTTCTATTGGAGTTTGGTTTGGGGATGGACAAGTAACCATGTTTAGGCCAAATATTAAGGAGATTTCTGCTGAGGGTACTTCTGGGAAGTATTTTGCTTCATGATATATACATTTTCTCCCTTGAACTCGATAGTATAAAGGCATAATGCTTGGGATGAGGGAACCATCTTGGAACCATGAGGTGCAAACTGAAGGATCCCAGTTAAATGTTAAGGATAGGGGAGGAGAAGAAATCTGGGTCTAATGATAATCTTGAGCAGTGTGGTATCTCTGAAACTGCTTACCTCCAATTCCCTGTTTGGATGTGTGAATGTGTGTAATTAACAATAAAGAATATATGTATTTCTTTCTTGTTTGAATCACAACCATTTTAATTCTGTGATATTTCTGTTAAAAGTACACATAAATGATGTTGGAAAAAAATTGTCTCCATCTTTTTATTAAAGACACAGTCCTGAGACTTTGCTGAAGTTGCTTATCAGTTTCAGGAGATTCTGGGCTGAGACAATGGGGTCTTTGAAATATACAATCATGTCATCTGCAAATAGAGACAATTTGACTTCCTCCTTTCCTATTTGGATACCCTTTATTTCTTTTTCTTGCCTGATTGCTCTGGCTAGAACTTCCAGTACTGTATTGAATAGGAGTGGTGAGAGGGGGCATCCTTGTCTAGTGCCAGATTTCAAAGGGAATGCTTTCAGTTTTTGCCCATTCAGTATGATATTGGCTGTTGGTTTGTCATAAATAGCTTTTATTATTTTGAGATACGTTCTGTCAATACCTAGTTTATTGAGGGTTTTTAGCATAAAGGGCTGCTGAATTTTGTCAAAGGCCTTCTCTGCATCAGTTGAGATAATCATATGGTTTTTGTCTTTGGTTCAGTTTATGTGGTGAATTATGTTTATAGACTTGCATATGTTGAACCAGCCTTGCATCCCCGGGATGAATCCTACTTGATCATGGTAGATAAGCTTTTTGATGTGCTGTTGCCATAAGTTTGCCAGTATTTTATTGAAGATTTTTGCATCTATGTTCATCATGGATATTGGCCTGAAGTTTTCTTTTCTTGTTGAGTCTCTGGCTTTGGTATCAGGTTGATGTTAGTCTCATAAAATGCTTTGGGAAGGATTCCCTCTTTTTGGATTATTTGGAATAGTTTCAGAAGGAATGGTACCAGCTCCTCTTTGTATGTCTGGTAGAATTCGGCTGTGAACCCATCAGGACCTGGGCTTCTTTTGGGTGGTAGGCTCTTAATTGTTGCCTCAACTTCCAACCTTGTTATTGGTTTATTCAGGCTTTTGACTTCTTCCTGGTTTAGACTTGGGAGGAGGCAAGTGTCCAGGAATTTATCCATTTCTTCCAGGTTTACCAGTTTATGTGCATAGAGTTGTTTGTA